>JAPDSC010057090.1:0-49743 GCA_026290005.1 Latrodectus geometricus | reverse complement strand
TATATATATATATATATATATATATATATATATTACAATAAAGTAATCAGAAATAATAATATTAAAACAATAAATTTAACTTATATAATTTACTAATTGCAGCCACTTACTAAATTGAAATTTACATTATTTATTGTTTAGTATTTTTATTTGACAGTAAAATTCAAATTTTAGTTTACATATTAAAAATCAAGCCAAATTAAAAATAAAATGAATGAAAAATATGAAGTTCCATTAAAAAATATAATAGAGAAACAAGTTGAGACTTAAGAGTAAAATTGCTAATGGTATATAAATAATTCTTAAGCAAGATGTTCCCATGTGACAATTTTTGATATTTTTAAGACAGGAAATGTTTCTTAAAAGTAATAAAATAATCTAAAGTAAAAAAATAATCGTATCCCTTTACCAATTTGCATTCAAAAATGTATTCCAATTACAAGTTGCAAATTTTTTGGCTATTAATCAAGGAAATTCTGTACCATAATTTAGTAAAACCACTTTTTTTTCTTTTCGCAGCAGTTACAAATTTAAATGCTCAAATAAATAAATAAACAACAACTTAAAAAATTAAAGCTGTATCAAATTTTACTATTTAATACAACTAGAAGGAAGTAACATGAGTAAAATATTAAAATTTAAAGAGAGCAAAATATTTTCATCATGTTATTTTCTATGTATGTATTTCATATGCATATTAAAATATCACTTTAAAATTTCCCTACTTAGTGAAATATGTCAATTTTGGGATCTTTAGTAACTGATAAAAATTTTATTTTTGTTAATTTGTTATTATTTCATAATATGGTGTATTAGATGTTAAATCAATATTTGTTTGGTTTGTTATTTTAGAATAATATTTTGCATATGATTTATTCAATGTCATTGCTTAAAATAAAATAAAAATTATTCTAAACTCACTACCTGGTTTGGTTTGTATATTACTCAATGATCAATTTTTGTACACAAGGGCTAATTAGAGCAGGACATAAAGTTTAAAGTTTTTTTTCCCCCAATGGCAGGTACTTGGGTGATTAACTTTTCACCCCAACAAGGCCGGAAACTGCTACTCATTTTATTGTTACCCAGTGGCACATGTGAACCAAATCACAAAGGCGAGTAGCACTGCCCACATCACATCACCATAAACCAGTTTATAGAGCAAGCCACATTCATCCATCATCTGAGGAAAGGATAAAAAACACATAGGAAGAGAAAGTACATTCATGCCCGAGCCAGGTTTTGAAATAAATATAAAGAAAAAATAATACATACAATTTATTCTTCTAATAAATTTACTTAAAAATTATACATCTTTTTTTAAATTTAGTTTTTAGGACCTTCAGAACAAATTATAATCGATTTCACATCAAAATCTATGGTAAATCAATGATCAGTTAATGAACATGATGTTGTAACAGATTATGTTTGTTAACTGATCCTCCAACTATATTTCAAATTATATGTACTAAAAAGTTGGAAGATATTATTACATTTCGTACCCATTGATATTAATATTCATTTACAGCACATTTTTGTATTGTTAACTAGTGTTTGATAATAATTTTGTACAAAAAATAAATATGAAATCTTAATATATTTCTCTTTTTACATCAAAATATAAAAAATAAATAAATAAAAATAAATAAATAATAGATTCTAAAATTAAAATTCAAAAATTCTTTCTTTAAATCTACAGAAAATACAAGCAAATATATTTAATCATAATGTGGCAAAGAGACAGTATTGATGAAAACTAATAAGCTTTTCAAATCTCCATTTTGTAATGTAATATTAGATCATAATAAAAATGATTAACAAGTTTATCCTCTTTTATTTCAAATATAAAAAGTTAATTAAAAAAGTTTCTAACAATAGTATTAATAAATAGATATAATTTATTAATACGATCATAATAAGAATTTAAACAAAAAAAGTCATTATTTACCAGCTTCTTTATCAATATTTTCAAGTTCATGAGCTGGTTTCATTGCTTTCAGTTTGTTTGAATTAAGACTCCATATTCGCACTTGAGAATCTGAACAACCAGCACTTAATAAACTTGAGTCTTCACTGATTTCCGAACAAGTCACTCTAGAAACAAAAATGTACAAATTTTCAACAAATACAAAGATTATTAAAAATCACAATACATTCATAAATTAAGTACAATTTTATTTAAACACAGATATATTCATCTTGATTTAGTAAGTTGTTCATAATAAGTACAAAATATATTCTTGAATTCAGAATTGGCATTACCGGACATGGTGAAATTATTGGCAATTTTTTGTGTAATTAACAACTTTCTATTTCCTATTGTTCTAGTGATAACATTCTGTATTTTGTTTGTATAACTGAATCATGGATATAAGGCAAATGACAATAATAATCTTTTTTTATCTTTGATTAAATCATGTGTACTGTGCAGATCCAAAAAAGGATTCATTTTTTAGAAATATATGATTTTTCAGTTGAGAGAGAGAGAATAATGATAATTCTTTAATTCTAAAAATTATATTTTTATTGTAGAATTTAAGAATATGAAATAAGTTAAACTAGTTAATTAAATTAACAATCCTATGTGCCAAACTCAATTCAATATCTTAGCAAAAACAGTTAAAAAACCCATTAAGATAAAAAAAAATTATTTCATTAATTTACCTTAATTCTTCACATTGCTCTTAGTTTAGTAATTAGCCAATTTGTAACAATTTTTCAAACTGTTAGTTTTATTGTAATCTATTGTATTCATTATTTCCTGATAAAATTACATTCACAATTGTTTTATTTTAAGACATTTCACGCTGCATTCTAGAATAGATTTAACCTAACATTTTACCAAGTCATCTTATAATAGTATTTATTTTAAATGTAAAAAATCTTATAACGTTTTAATCACTTTCTACTGCTGCAACAATTAATTTTCTTGAATATATTGAAGAACTAGACTATTATTTAGATACTAATTACATGGATTCCCATTTTCAAATAGTTTTAATAAAACTATCAAATCTGTATTTTTAACAGTAATGTCTACAAAATACTATTGCAGTTATATTCTAAAATCAATATTACATTGTTTATAAATTTTCTATTTATTGAAAAATCATAATGATGAAATAAAACTTTCCTCTTCTGAGTTCAACTTATGTTTTAAAAGTTGTATCCGTCAAAAAAATTTAACATTTAAGAACTTCAAAGGATGGTGTCACACTTGATCTAATCATAACAGCACACACAAATCACTTGTTGTGGCCAACAAAGTAATTTTACATAGATGGTGTAAAGTTAATTGGATATACCATCATTGAACTTAATAAAATGCTTGAATTGCATTATATTTTATCTTTGTGAGGAAATTTCAGAATCTACAATATTATGTTGAAACATAATTTTAGAATTAAAACACTTAATTTTAAATCACAGTTTCTAGCTCACTTTAAAACAATTTGTTATTCTAGTTAAAAACATTCAAACAATTTAAATTATTTTTAAGAAAAATTTATATAACATTATAACAGAATATGTTATTCAGAATTTATAGCATCTTACAAATATAGATGTAATACAATTCAACATTCTAAAAAATTGAGATTTGTCTTCACTAAACAATTCCTTGTAAAATCATTAAAAGATTATTTTTCTAATGATGCAAAGAACAAGACCAACAAAATGAAATAAAAAAATTTTTTACTTTAATGTTTAGTCTCCCTCCCCCACACTATAAATTTTTTTAAACTTAAATATAAAATAAATCTATTTAATCATTACATATTAAAATGATGAAAATTTATAAATATATATACAATGCTGCATGAGCACAAAAATAATTTTACAATTTTAGAGAGCAAGTAATTCAATCAAAAAAAATTACCCTCCATGAGAGTTCAAAAATGTGTAAAAACAAATTGAAGGTAAGCAACTTGGTCCCAAACGCACACGTTTTAAGGCTTCTCTCATTGCATTTATTTTATCTATTTTATCAGCATCACGCCTGAAAATAAAATGAAAATTTATCACACAAATGAAAATAATACAGAATCATTCAGAGATGAAAATTTATTGAGATTTAATGTTCCACAGAAAAATTAGAATGAAGTTACTTAAAAAATTTCAAATAATATGAATGACACACACACACACACACATATATATATATAATATTTACATTATTTGAAATATTTAAAAAAGTCGTTGAACAATAAGATTTTGATTTTGTGTTTGCTGATAAATCTCATCAGTTAATCACAGAATATGTATATACTAAATGATAAATATACTAAACAATAAATATATATTTTTGCAATTATGCTTTTAACTGAAAAGGTAATTAGTTTATAACTCATACTTATAAGAAAAAAAAATCAATAAAAAAAGATGATAAAGCATTACTTATTAATTAAATTTAAGTTGCAAATATTAAAAAAAAAGTTGAAAATGATATATAGTTATAAATTATTATAGATTACCTCAAAGGTGCCATCAAATTTTTATTTTTATTTTTCTATTTCTAAAACATTTAAGATAAATTAAAATTTTCTTTATTTTAGGTTTGCAGCTAATTATAGTATCAAAAATTAAAGAAAATTTTCATTATTCTACAATATATTTTAATATACTAATAAATAAACTATTTAAGACTATTTGAGATACATATAAATACTTTTAAAATTATTAATATAAAAGTTTTAAAGTAAAAAATAATAAATGATACTAACTCTAAGATGATATAAAAAGAAGGAGAAAATAGGTATAAAAACTTAAGAATTAAGTTCATAAATTTAAAAAATTAAAGAGTTGATTTAAAAAAAAAAGAAAAAGATTATAATAACCACAATTAAAATAGGCAACTTTCTACAAAAAGCTTAAAGCTAATAAAAACAGCTTAAATAATAAGTGATTAATAAGCATTTAATAGTTTAACAAATTTCTATTTTATTATTATCATCAAAAAGAATACTGAATTTAAGCTTAATATAAAATATAGTAGATTGTTATAAAAAAATTTTCATACTACAGCTGATTTGATTTTAGATGATGACTTTGTGCTCTGTAACATTTTAGCATTTAGTATATGTTTTTTAGGTTATTAGAAAATAAGAAATAAAATTTCAGTTGAAAAAATAGTAACATTTAGTAGGTAAAAATGTTATCTTATAATCACTATTTGTAATTAAAATCATGGAACATTTCAGTTAACAGCATACATCGTAATTGATCTTAATGAGCTTGAATTTTTCCCTAAAATAATCAATGTTCACTGCAAATTGTGTTTACATAGTGTTCAGATTACTTTTATAAATTGCTATGATGAATTATATATATATATATATATATATATATATATATATATATATATATAAGGTGTACTTTTAATGATATTAATACAATTATTTTACTACAATTAGATTAATGTTAATGTTTTAATTATGACATAAAAGTGATCAAAATAATCTATATAATAAGCATCAATTTATAATAAATATTAGAATGTTAAAATATTAAGAAAGGTAAAATCTTATTTGTTCATGAATAAAATTTTTATTTTCATGAAACATTTTTAACATACACTTACAGTTCAGGTAAAGGAATCCTGTTTGGCTGAGGTGCATTAGGGTCACTGCGGGACTTTTTAGATAACAATTCCTTTTTTGTTTTCTTTTTCTGAAATATAATTTTTGATAAAATTTAAACATCAATACAACATTATGAAAGATTTTGGTAAAATGTATAACTATATTAATCTTCTTTTTCGAAACATTATTTAAGAATGCCATTTGCTAGAAATACAAAAACTAATCACATTGCATTTTTCAATCTTTTTCATATAAATCATTAGGTTTAAAACAAGAATTATTAATTTTAAATCACCATTTTATTTCAAATTTTGCTGAAATAAAAATAACATTCAAAACAATAAGAAAAAGTTTGAAAGAAATAACTACAATAAAATGCAATTTAACAACAATATCGATGTTTTCTAACTTATTCACAAATTAACATA
Organism: Latrodectus geometricus; assembly: GCA_026290005.1. NCBI lineage: Eukaryota > Metazoa > Arthropoda > Arachnida > Araneae > Theridiidae > Latrodectus > Latrodectus geometricus. The sequence continues at coordinate 43,736 of JAPDSC010057090.1, read as the reverse complement.
ATTCTCACACATTTACCAAATGGAAATTTGGAAACCACAATATATAAAATACGGATGATTTGTATTTTACGTGCATTAAACACAGAGAAAAATAACTTAAAAAAATATTTGATAAAGTGGGGTCAAAGTGGAAAAAAAAAAAAAAAGATAAACTTCTACAAAAATGGCAAAAATAAAATTATTAAATAAATTTTTCATACAAATCTTCAAAAATACTTCCATTATTTTGAACATATTTAATACTTATAACATTCAATAAGCATACAACAACTCTATTGAAAAATTCACGCAAAAAGAGTATTTCTATAATGAAGATTGAAATGTTTAGGTAGAAGAGCAAGAAGAAATATTTCTTACTTTAGGCTTGTCGTCCCCCTCCTGACCTTCGTCTTCATCATCTAATGGAATCTGAATTTCTGGCTCTTTCAATAAACCATAAAACACTTTTGTTTTATTTGCTAAAAGATAAGATGAACTTATTGTATTTGATTATTTATAGATAAATTTAATAAATAAAAATAAAGGATCAAGCTTGTTATACCTTGTCTAGCTGCTTCGCCAGCAAGTGCACCAGCAGTACTATCTATCTGTTGTTTAGTTCTAGAAATTCCTTCATAAACTAAAATAAATCATTTACAAATACTGAAATTTGATTATGACTAATATAATTTATAAAGATTATAAAATAAAATAATTTCTGAAAATAAAAGAATTTTTTCAATACAAATTACTAATATAGTCATTTTCCTCCCTCCCCCAAATTAGGATACATAATTTTTTTTCGTCTAATAATTGTACTATGTATTTTTGCACTTTTTTTCAAACTAAAAATAAAGTCAAGTTTAAAGTTTACTTTTGCAGAAAAGATGAGTGTTAATAACAAATAAAGATTTCATAATATATTTAATGCAATAAGCAAATATAATTTATTATATGGATAATTTTCAAAATAAAAGAATATTTTTATTTTATTTTGCAAATTAACTATTTACATTGTGTATATTTTAAGACATAAGATATAGACATACAAGAAATAATATGGGGGAAAAAAATATTCATTTCAAAATGAAATTCCATTTACTGAAATGTTTATTAATAATGAGCTACATTATATTTTACCCTTGCCTTAATTATAAATTTCAATCCATAAAAGCATTATAAAATACTTTTATCCTGCAAAGCTTTTTCAAAAATTTTAATAAGTATACAAATTTAATTAAATATAAATTTCAAGACCATTAAGTAGCAAAATACAACACAAATTTTCTCATAAGAATTTGAATGGGTTGAAAAATAGAGGAAGCATAATATTTAATTATGTTCAGATGTCCTACACTGATAGATTTTCAATTCTTTTACATTTCCCTATTGGTATAAAAAATACTACCTATACATTTCCATGCTGGTTTCTAGAATTTTATTACATTATAGTAATAAAATTCTAAAAACTTTAAATTTAAAACCAAAATATCATTAAAAATTCAATTGTTACCATAGGGGGAAAAAAAGTAAATAAATAAATTAATAAAATAAAAATATTATTTTTGTTTTATAATTTCTTATAATCAATTTGATATTTTTAATAGTAAAATTCAACTATCCAAAAAAAATTATAATAAAGCACATTTTATTGAACTATAAAACATTATATGTGACTATAATATAAAATAAATGTTTAAAATGTCTACCATCTAGATAAAGATGTTCTTGGATGATATTTTGCAAAACAGTGTTCTTTTTATCTTGAAGGTGCCTTTTCAAAAAATTGTAAGTATCCCTAGACATTCTTACAGTAAACTGTCCTGATCTAAAATATAAGATATGTAATAAGATCATACAATAATTAAACACAGACAAAAGAATAATCGTATTATTTTTAATAATAAAAATGTATCTTAGCTAAAAATTTATCACTCAAATAGGATTTCAGCAGTATTTTTAATAATAATGATTACATGATAAAATTAGTTATTGATGATAATTCAAAAAATCTCTAAAATAATTTTTCTTAAATAAATATGAATCATTCTGTAACAAGAATATTCTTCCAACATTTCAGAGATGATATAAATAAACAAATATTTTTTAAAAATTTTATTGGATTTTGGAATAAAATAATTTCTGAAATCAATTTCTAGCAAAGATCAACATTTTTAAATTTTACTATATATAGAAATTCCCGATTCTCATTTTATAAAGAACTTCATAAACTTAAATTATATGCAACTTAATTTTGATTTTATTAATAATATCAGCATAAAATTGTGATATTTTCAGAATGAGGCCACAATATAGTGAAATATTATATAAGACAATTAGTTACTATATTTGGAAATACTTGAATAAAAATTTTAACAACCAATTATGATTTGCAATTAAATTTAAGTTTTTTCTTTAAATCCCAATTTTATTGTTTAATCCCTTTCAAAATTTTAGATGAAAATTAAGAACATTTTAGTTATTTTCTAAATTTACTTCAAAATTATGAAAAATTTTTTTAACTTAACAAGGATAAATTAAATATAAAGTCACGTGGCAAACAATCATATCAATAAATATAAGGTATAAAAAGTTCATGCAAGCCAAAAACTAGAGTGTTTTTGAAAGTTCCAAAATTATTTAACTATAAAATTTACTGTATTAGTTCTATACTATATTTTTCTCTGCAAATTAAAGGCAATAGAATATCAATTTTCAACTCGAATAAATTCAAATGTGTAGGAAAAATAAGAGGAAAAAAATAACAGAGCAAATTCTTTTATGACTGAACAATTAACAATTCCTGTAAATGAAAGTATAAAGAATAAAAATGCTCTTCCATGAATTATTTTTGGAATATACAGTAAATTTCAAATAATTAAATGTTTATAAAAAATATATGATTGTTAAAATATACCAATTTTAAATCAATACAAATTTCATGCACAGTAACTTTTCAAATTCTGATATTATTGCTAATACATATTTTCATAAATATTCAGTGAAAAGATGTGGCTAGAAATAATAAATAAAAATTGCACCAACAGAAGAATGTTATAATTTTAAATAGGAAAAGAAAACACAGAAATTCAATGTAATAGCCTTATATCTTTATATGATGATGATCAATAAAATACTCTTCAAATAAGACGTTTGACTAATCCAAAATATATACTCAAAATAAAAATTTCATGTAATAAAAGAAATATTTAGAATGGACATTAAATAGAATATTTTTTAACAATCAGCACATAACTATTATAAGTAATAATGTTTTAATTAATGTTTTAATTATTGAAATTGTATATAAAACACAATTTTAATTTTAGTTTAAATAAAAAGTGATTCAAAGCAAAATTAAAAAATTGATTTAAATCCCAAAATTTTTTAAAAGGAATATTTTGAGAAATGTTTAATTCTAAGTTTAATTTAAAAATATTTGCAATAAAATATAATTGTAGTGACAATGATCTCATAAAATATCAAAATTTAAAAATTTTAATATTATGCCATATGCATAACTTTAAAGTGAAACTCATCAAAATAATTTATTACTCTTCAGAAATTCAAATATAGTAATGAACTGAATTAACAAAATTGAAAATTAAAAAAAAAAAAGAAATTAATTGCAAATTCTAAGAACAAATAAATCTAAAGTCTAATTAATCTAATTATACTTTTAAAAATGAAACATATTGAACAATATTTTGTTTTCTTTGTTTGTAAATGATAAAAATGTCTGTGAATAATGGCATTAAAATATTAACCTCATTAGTTAAGCTTTTTTAAAATACATACATACATACATACATACATACATACATACATACATACATATATATATATATATATATATATATATATATATATATATATATATAGTGCTGCACAGCACTTCACCATGATATGCTTTTTGCAAGATATAGTATCCATAGGTAATATGTCAATGGACTTGGGTTGCATGCATTTAAAGGGAATAACTTCAATTCCAGTTTCATTTATCATTTTTTCAAAAATAGAGCAAAAGATGGAGCCTTATCCTGGTGGAACTTAACATAACAAAGATAATTTGGATTAAATGATGCAATTTCTTTTTTGAAAATAGGTGTTAAAACACACTTTTGATAGTAATCAGCATTAATTTTGATATTTCACTTTCTTAATTTTAAATTTTTCTATTATAAGAAAATCCAGTAAAAACTATAAAACATTTAGAAAAACTTTCCTTGTTTTCTCTAAACCAACTTGTTAAATCTTTTTTTAAATAGTAAATCGGTTTTTTGCGATTGCAGTCACATAAATACATTCAAGCTTTATCAATTGTAACTACATACTTCCATTTTCCCCTACTAATAAATTTTATACAACAATCTGAACATGGTCTTCTACCGAGAAAAATGGTACAGCATCAAATGAAGCACGTCATGATTTTTCGCTTTAAATCACATTTTATAATTTCGCTCACAGTTTCTACAGAGATATTTAAAGATTTTGCGATATTTCTTTGGGTTGATGGATTTTCCTTTAAAATGAGAATTAGATTTAACATAACAGATATATGTACATCTTTGTTGGGTATGTTTTTTTTTTTTATCCTTTCCCCAGACAAATTTAAGTTTTACATTTTTTCCTTCCTTATTAATTATGACATTTATTTTATGTATAGAAATATTAAAACTATGATTTTCACATCTTTTTTAATAACTGAATAGGAGTATTTCTCGGAAAGCACAAAAATATAGTCTCCAATCCACTTATTTTTTAACAATATTTTAAAGCAAAGAATATTTTTAATACTAGAAAGAATAATTAGGTCCCATAATTTGATGACACATTTTTATTTTTAATATTTAATTTCATGGAAAATATCAAAATTGATAAAAAAAAAAATAAGTGAGCTCTTTCTGTAGTTTTACAAAATCTTTTATTATGAAGTGCATGTTCTATTCCTGTGGTCAATAACTTTATGTATTTCTTCCCATTTGTAATTTAATGTTTGTTATAAATCTATTCTTATCAACATCTTGAAATGATCACTACATTTTTTAAATACTTTACTAAAATTTTCCTTTATAAGATGACATGTGCACATTTACCTTTAACTTATAGGAACTTTCTTATTTAATTTATTTCATGTTGAAATACTTTAAATAACTATTCATGCAAATTTTTATAAGACCATTAACTATATTGGAATGGTATGTTTTTAAGGATAAAATATTATATTTGTGCAGTATCAAGACAAAGAAATGAGTAATGGTGTGACTTTATAAATGATATTTTTTTTTTTTTTTTTACATTATTAATAATCTACAATACCTAAAATTATCCATAAACTCATTTCCTTTCATATGTTCTTTCTTGGTTAAACATGATAGTTTTTTTACATCTTCTAAGTAATACTCTTCTTGTTGACTTCCAAATTTATCCATAAAATACTGAGCTAAAAATCAAATGAATGAAGCAAATATTATGAATAAGTATTTGTAATACAAAATATGCTACAAACTATTCAAATAATGGCTTTTTAGCAATATATATAAAATTAAACTTTTAAACAACAGAATATAAAAAGTAAAATATATATATTTTTAACATTATCTACTTATTAAATTGACATTTATGATTCTGAATTCATAAATATTTAGTTCATAACTGACACAAAGACTTACTAAAATTTTGTTAAAAAGAATATGAATACAAAATTCAGTCTATTCAAAAAACCATCTTAGTTTTAGTTTCAAATTAATAATTCAATAATAGAAGTTTGAACAATAAATTTCAAATTACAAAACAAACATTTCAAAATGTTGAAAAATTTAATTTGTGGAAACGAAAACTAATATAAGCAAAATAAAAATTACTCACCTTGAGTTTCATGTTCATTATAGACAAGTTCCAAATACATATGTACAAATACAGGATACAATATCATGGATAGTTCATGCTGAAACAAAAATAATAAAATGTTTGCAATGAAATAGAAAAATACTGTATAGTAGGTCTTATTTTGCATAAGAAAGAATTCACAGAATAATGATATATCAAATATTCAAGTTAATATTTATCAAAATAAAACAGTTCAAGACCATGTGATAATAAATATTACAGGATTTTAATTTCTTGCATTTTTAATCTTCTCTCTTATTTCTAAATCAGTATGTTAAAGAATGATGCAGTTTTTGAAGATATATCTTTTTACTGCGTTTATGTACATCTTTTGTCAAAAAATATTTCATGATAAATAACTTAATTTACCTTTAAGTACAGTAAATTTTCCATTATCTGCACTGTCTAAAAACAAAAATAACCAATGATTTCTAATAAAAAAAGTGTTTCAATGTATAAAGAAACACAACTTTTTTAACGATTTTCTAAAATCTACAAGTAAATTTATGAATTTATACGAAATTAATAAATTCATTATTTTTCAAATAATAAGTATGTTTATTTTACTTATTGTGTATATAAATATTTCAAGTACTTATTTATTCCCCTTTTTTCTAATTTTGCAGCAGATTATCAGGAAAATCAGCTTATCTGCAATAGCTGCACCACACAGTTTTGCAAATAATCAAAAGTTTAATATAATTTTTTAAAATCAAAAACTTACTATTAAAAGGTTTTTTTTTTTTTTTTTTTTTTTTTTTTTTAAATAATAAATATTTGCTTTTTTACTTAGTTGCACACTTAAAACAAAAAGTCCATAAATACAAATCAATTTCACCAATAGAAATAAAAATTTTAACATAGTAAACTATAACCTGAAATATTTAGTAGTAAGAACAATTTTAAAATTATGCTGTAAATTCTTATTTTTTCTTTATGTAAGTTTAGGTGAGTTTATATGGATATTTAAACTATATCCTATATTACTTAAAATGTTTTGAAAGAATAAGTTTTCATTGTATTAATACTAATTAGCTTTATGCTTACATGAACTCTGATGAATGATTACGTAGGACAAACATTGCCAATTACTTTCAGTTATAAGCCTCTTTAATTACTTGAAATTTCTCAATCATATTATCATTTATTTTTAATTTATATTTGTTCATTTAAACTATTTCACAATTCTATAATAACTTTTTTGACTAACAATCTAAAGAAATGAAATTAATAAATTAAAAAAAAAATATTGTTTGATGCCACATTATAAAATGTTAATTAATACATCAAACTTAGAAGTAGTAAACTTAGAGAATTCAGAATTTTACATTCAAATTATTTGTTTTGTTAAACAGGGTTAGTAAGATTGCAATGAATAATAAATTATTAATAAAAAAATGATATGACATAAAATATAAATTGTGTTGTTTGTCATCATACAAAAATTTCTTTTTTCATTATACGGAAAGTTTAGAAACCATGATTAATTTAAGAACTTGTAGTTCAATTAAAATACCAAACAAATAAACATCACATTTAAGATTTAAAAAAAGTGGTGTAAAACCATACATTCTAAATATTATTATGTTTTACAACTGTAAAGCAATATTTAACATCACTACTTGTTCTTTAAAAAAGAAAGTATTCCTATCCTTCATATATTGTTTATTCAAAATGAGATAGATTTAAAAAATATGAAAAGTTGATAAATAATAAAGATTCCAAATCAGAAAAAAGTATTAATTTTACTTTTTTAGTAAAAAAAATCAGATATTTTGAACATATAAAAAATATCAGGAATCGTGAAAATGGCAGATTAGTGAATAGAAATTTGTAACTGTTAGTCCTTACATATAATACCTATGCAACATACCTGGACTAATTAAGAAACATCTCTCAATTAATCTATGTATATTGCAAACATATACTACAAAATAATTACTTATAATGCATATATTTACTTATTTTTTGACAACAATTATATCATATTATTGAAAATGTCACTTGTAGGCCAGTATATTTTTCAAATTATAATTAATTTATCTCAGTTTGTAACTCTGAATTGCACTGAATATTTTATTTATTTGCTTAACTGTAAGGTATCATTTATTATAGTAAGTCAATAGTTTGGTAGATTGAAATGAATTATGTAGGATGTCAATTAATCTGAAAAATTTGGTAGTACTATGCATTAAAATAGAAACAGATTAAATAAAAATAATTTCATATATTATATTACCCTATAAGTATCCAATGCTGTTTCAATAAATTTCTTCAAGCCAATATAAGTATCTTCATAAATATCTGGATCACCTTCACTACAAAAAAATTGATAATTTAATTTAAAACAATTTAACAAAATTCTTAAAATATGAATATTTTTTACTCTTTTAATGCTATATTTTTCAATTAGCTAAGAATAAGTAATATTAAACTAAATGTGGTTGATTTCATTTTTTAAAAAAATAAAATCAACTACATATTAACTTATTGAAAAAAATGACATGTAACTTAATTAATATAGGCTTAATTTAATTATTTATATCAATAATAGAACATTTTCAACTTTCTGACTTTTTGGCACAAAAAGTCAAAAAGTGTAACCAAAAACCATTAAATTTAATTTTAAAATAGTTAAACCATATTTATACATTTCTCTCTTTTTTCCAATCATACATTTTATAGTATGATTTTTCTCATTTATATTTTTAAATTGTGTTAAATAATGATATATTAAGGTTATTTAAAGAAGTTATTCTAAAAAGGTTTAACAAAGTATTTTAGTATATGTAATTTTACATCATTAAATAATACAATATTTTTCATTTCATTGCCATCGGTAATGGTACGACAGCCTTTTGTGGGCTCGAGCCTTCTGCTTAAAATTTTCCCATTTTGTACTTCTCCCAGAAATTGATTTCCAGTTCTTTACTTTTAGGATAGTAAAATCCTCATCTACACAATCGTTCCACCTCTTTTTCTAGGTTTTTTTATTCAAGAGGGTAGCATTAAAAGCTCTTAATGCTCCTCATTTTGGGTTCATTCCTACCATATGCCACGGTCATCAAATTCTGCTTAGTTTTATGGTCTTGATCTCATTGCTATTAAATCTTTTATACATTTTAAAATTATATCTTTTTTATTAAATGGTTATTGTCAAGAAAAATGTCAAGGACGCTTCACACAAACTTCATTTCAAAAGTCTTCTAACATTTTTTTGTTTTGTTTTTTTTTTGTTGTTAAGGTCCATATCTCTGAGGCATAAGTCAAAATTGACTTGATCAATAGTTTATATAGTAAGATCTTTTGTTTTTCTTTTTATTAAGTGAGATTTCAGCAATAATCTTAGACTTAAGAAGCAGTGGTTGGCTGCAATAATTCTTTTTCTGATTTCAGGATTTATACCATTTTGGTAGTTTATTTCTGGTCCTAGACAGGTGAAATTCCTTACAGATTCAAATTTATAAGAATCAATTTCAAACAATTTAAAGATGGTTTCCATCAATGTATTTTGTTTTCTTCATGTGCACAATACATTTATTTTGTTTTCTCCAGATTCCTTCTTAGGTTCATTATTCTAGCTGATTTCTTCAGTGCCAAAAAGTTTTTACCCAATATAGCCCTAGATCTTGCAATAAATGTCAACACTATCAGCTTATATACCAAAATAATGCACAGATTTACTAAATATATTCCCTGCAGCATCTATGCAAGTGTCACTGTTCACTTCCTATAGTAAATATTTTTCAATTATTATATGCATTTTTAGCAATCATTACTACTCATTTTAGTCTTTCTAATATAAATTTATAATTTTCTACGTAGTTGAAGATAATTATAAGTCACATACAAAACCTAAGCAGAGACACTCTTGAATTGAAAAATTCATTGATAAAGACAGTGAAGTGAAAATAGCAATTATAAGAAGATAACATGAATATAATTAAAAATAAATAGAAACTTTGTAAAATTTCAAAAAATCTTCTAGAAGCCAAGTTAATTTTTTTCTAAAAGGTGTAAATATCCAAATATCAAATGTTATTAGACTTATAATTTTCTGGTAAATATATCGGTAATTATGTACGCAATACCTAAAACTTTATTTTCCATTGGTGCTAGTGACTAGCTTGAAATTAATAATCATTTCAAAAACACTGAGTTAAGTCACAATAGAAAACACAATTTCATTTTAGAAATCTAACTTCTTTATGATACTATACTTACATAAGAATTGTGTCAAATAATCAATATTTTTAGTGTTAAGTTTGTTTACATAACTCTTTCTTCAAATGCTTAAAGAACTTAAAAGATGCATAAAAATATCTTTTTAAATCAAAAATACATAAGCCAAATTAAGATTATAATAATTAAAACAAAATTAATACAAGTATTGTATCCTATTAGTTACGCAAAATTTATATTTAAATGATTTATTTCTCTAATCATTGCTATTTAATGATGAAAAAAGCAATATTTTCCTTTGGTTTATTCTCAAACTATTTTAATATTAATAACCATCACCTATGTATATTCAACTTATCTAGTTATTTAATCTCTCAATAGATTATTACATTGTAATTAAAGTTTCTGTTCTATCTTTTATAATCAATCTTGATTTTTCATATATACATATATATATATATATATATATATATATATATATATTAACTTTTTTGTTTAATTTTATGTTCATAAATTTTACAAAAATTTCCTTTTTTTCTGTTTATATCTTTCTTTGTGATCAATTCTTAAAAAAAAAAAAAAATCCCTATGGTTAAACTGGTGTTTACTGAAATTCATATTCAACAGAGGCTTTATTTTGAGAGAATATTAAAATTATATTTTATAATTAAAATCAATTTTATCTCTATTTAGCAATATATAAAACAAATCTACTCTTGCATTTAATAGGATCAAAATAGTCTTCAATATAATTTTGCACACCAACAGATATTTCGAAAAATTTTCTAAGCAATGCACAAAAGTTGATGTATTACTTAATTACTTGATTCATTACTTATTACACATCAAGCAACTAAACATGAAATGTTTTGTGTTGCAGTGTCTCATTACATCTTAAGACACTTAACCCTTCACAAAACACTAGAATTCATAAAGTAAAACCTAAAATCAGGAACTAAAAACTTATTTATCAAATTTCTGTACCAATACTATTAAATTCATAAAATGTACCCCACCAATCAGCACTCTTTGTAGACGCAGTTTATATATTCTATCAGTGAGATCTGAACCAAGCACAGAACACTTACTCTCATAATCTCAATCTAAAAGGATGCCTAGTTTTAATTCTTCTAAATTTCTTTGTCCTATATAGTTTGTGTTGTCAGTAATGTTATTTATTGTAAGAATTGCTTTCTGGTAAACGTCAAATATCACAAACATACTAAAATGGTGACCTGGAGCTAAGGCAGCAATAAATTAAAATCAGGCAACACTACTTAACAGAAAACTGTGGTAAGAAGGCCAATTTTGGTGAGCGTTATAACCAACCACTCCAGAGACGCTATGACTCTCATCTACTCTGGAGGAATTTTTACCTAAGAAGAAGAGGCGAAAACAGCTGGTATTTTCCAAGGATACTTCTCCCCTCTCTCAATGTGTAAGAGAACCTATATTCGCCAACTGCTCCAAAGGAAAATTTTTATTTTTGCTTCATATTTCCCTTTAATCTTTTGCTCATTAAAAATGACAGAAATTTTTCGAGGAGTGACAGCAATAAAAATACCTATCTAAAATCATGCAGATCCAGCTTTATGGTTCACAATGTGTGAATCAATATTTGAATTTGGTCTTCTAAAACCCATTACTGAGAGTAAGACAAAATACATACAACTACTGTGTTTCCCACCTCCCTTGTGATAAAGATCGCTGGTGAGATATGTTTTTCTGAATCCAGACAAGGAGGACCTATATAAGAAGTTTAAAAAGGAATTGATAAAGTGCAGTGAAGAACCTTCTCACCAGGAGATATGGAAACTTTTATAAGGCGAACAGATGGGAGACAGAAAACTAACAGAACTTCTCATTGAGCAAGAATAGAATATAGCAATAAATTTCACTATTGATTTCTTTGTCAAGTACATTAAAGTGGATTTATAATTTCAATAAATTCTATCTTCCTACTTATCAATATTAAATTTGAAACCTTGCAGTTTTTCTAATCACTCACAATGTATGCTATAAACACTAAAACTTTTACTTAAAAAAAAAAAACAATACCATTACATTTAGTTACCAACAGATATAAGCAATAATATACAAAATAAACTAACTAGTTTTTTTTATACCAGATAAAGAACATGTGCATTCATTTAAGCAAATTATTTTAAAAAACAATATGAATAACATTCATATTCTGAAAAAAATAAATACTGCAAAAATAAGTCTTAATTCATTTAAGAAACTTAAGTACACTGCTACATGTTACAATTTTTTCATAATATATTTAGATATTATAGCAGAACTAGTCATTATTTTTCTAATTTTGTAAATAGATATCATTGATTGATTTAATTAAAATAAACAAAATCTTTATTAATAATTTCTAGCTTACAGCTACATTCTTTCTCAACAAAATATTTTCTTAATTTTCACTGAAAAGAATGAAGCAAAATTATACTCTAAATTTAGGCACACAATTTATGTATATTAATTTTTATAATTAATTATTAAAGTTTAAGTATTTATACTATTTCTGAATTAATCATGTTTATCTCTTCAGTTAAATTTGATGTATTGCTTAATAATTATAAACCTTTTTTTTTTCAATATAAAAATCAATAAAAAATCAGAATTAATATAGTAAAAATATTTTTACAAATTATGCATTGTTTTGTTTGTAGAATAAAAATTCTAATTAGAAAATAAATAACAATTGCAAATTTTCGGCTTTTTTATTATAAATGTACAAATATAATTTTCAAATTTATATTACGATCATGCATTAATTATTATTGCTTTTATATAAATGCTCAATTTGAAAAATAAAATTCAACTCCTATTAAACAATTTTTACTAATATTTGCAACAAAATGAATGTTTAGAAATTGAAATGGAGCATAAGTTGATTAATTTCATTTCTACTCTAATGGCCATTAGTACGCTTATAAAAGGATGCATTAACTTTAAATATCCTTTCATCAATTGTAATGGGCAATGTTGCACATTTGCAAATGTTTTTTTAAAAAATATATTTATATTTTATTAACTTTAATAAAATGATTCTGTCTACAATAACTTTTGAGTAAACTAAATAAAAAGTATGGATTTGTAATCTAACAAAATGTAGTCCATTTAGATTATGGTGATTACTTAAAAAAAATAATAATCTCTATAAAATTCTTTCTTCTCTCTTATAAATTTGATATATATGTACATATATATGCAGAATATATATATATATATATATATATATATATATATAGAGCTTATGATCATTTGTTTGTGTAGATGAGTAAAAAGGAATTATACATTTCTAAGAGTAAGATCAAAATCCTGGGGGAGGTGGAATTTTCCTAGCCATAAAAAAACAATTATAAAGAATTTTCAGAAGCTTTATGAACTGATTTTAGCATAAAATTCAGAAAGAAAATTATATTGTTTCAAACTAATTTTTAGCAAAAGAAAAGTAATTTAAAATTTAATAAATGATTATTACAATTTTTAATAAAAAAAACTAGACAAAACATAATTTTTTTTTACCTTTTATATGTAGACAAAACACTGCTAACATCAGATCCATTTTGTGAAGCTTCAGCTACTTTACCGTCATCTGTTATTTTTGTTTCTTTACGTAGTATGGCTTCTGTTTCCTATAGAAAGATAAAAACACAATATACAGGATTAACACACATACACAATAAACATATTAAAAAAGGTCAATAATTTTTTAAAGTATACACATAATTCTAAAACAGATTATAAAAGCTAAGCATTCAGTTTAAAAGTAAAACAAAATTAATCAAACATGAATATAGTAGATGCATACTAAATAAAGAATGAATATTTTCAGGTATTCAGAACTTTAAAGCATAAGTGCACTTTGTTACTAACTTTATTTTCATAAAAACATCCACAATTTTAATCTAGTTTTCAACATAAATTTCATTGGTAGTAAAGAATATCTTATTACTTAAGATTGTCCTCTTCATATAAATTTACTTGATTTAAAGATTACTGCAGTTTTTTTAGGTAATCATTACCCCAAAAAAATTTTTTATGCAGAAACAGAGCTTAATCACTTGGTCAAGAATATGCAGAAGTATGATTTGTTCCTTTTCAATTGATACAATGACATAGTGGATATGATTATTCACTAGAATTGTCAAAGAGCAAAATGATAATTTTACTCATTCATTTATTAATCATCGGGAAAATGATATGTGAATATCATATGAAAAAATAACTTTAACTAAAAAAGGAAGCATTGCATCTTCCAACTTAAAGTAAGAATATATCATTAATTATTTTATCTACTATATAATGTATTTTTATTACTTCTTTCAAACAAAAAATTAAAAAAAATTTTTTTTTTTATTATATTCAATTGAAGTAAAATAAAGAAACTCTTTTTAAATGGTGAATGCTTTTATTCACCATTAAAAAAAATATGGTATTTTAATTTTTAAAATTGCAAAAACATCTTTTGCAATTTTAGTATAACTTACATTTTTTAACTCAATTCTGAATTTAAAAATGAAAGCTGCATTTGAAATAGTAAGTTTTTATACCATCAAATTTTCATTTTTAATCAATGTATAAACTTTAAGATTTTTTTTCTTAAAACTATAAAAAGAAGCACTTAATGTGATTTTATATGTAAACATACGGTGAAAATGCGCTTTAGGTCCCCTGCTTGGCGCGTTTTCAAAAACACCGATGCCATGGTGAAAATTCTACCACTATTTCAAAGTGAAATTTAATTAGCGACCAATGAAAAGACTAAAACAAATGAGTAATTATTGAGCATGCGCGAGAGAACGCTTCAAATCCGTGAGTTGGCGAAGTAGGGAATCTAAAGCGCAGATTAACCAAACATACATATCGAAATTAATATTTCAATTTAGGAAAAAAATTTTTTAACTGCATAACTTCTTTATAATCTTTGCATAAATTT
Source organism: Latrodectus geometricus (assembly GCA_026290005.1). NCBI lineage: Eukaryota > Metazoa > Arthropoda > Arachnida > Araneae > Theridiidae > Latrodectus > Latrodectus geometricus. The sequence goes on along the minus strand of JAPDSC010057090.1, from coordinate 28,732 downwards.
ATTACTTTTCTTTTTAAAAAAATCGTATTACCACTAATATAGATTTCCAAACCATGAGCAAATAAAAATATTTACTATCTTTATCAAATAATTGAGCAAAAAAGCTCAAATTATAATCTAAAATATGATATGTACATCAGAATAAATGTTCATATTTCTGCACAATCCTATCAACTGATGCATTTGATAAATTGTTAACTGTATCAACAAAAATATAAGTAAATTGCTCTTTTTTACCTCACATTTTGAAAAACATAATTAAAATTTGCTGCATTTAGAAACATTATTAAATAAAAATTGTTAATGCGATAATATGTAAGTACGATTTCACTATTAAATAAAATTATAGAAACTTCTAAATACTTTCATTTCCTTTAACAATTTGTCTAAGTTAAAAAGACGCTAAAACAGATTTAGACTTTTATAATGGATGAAATACCTTTAAATTATGCTTGCTCAAGAACTGCAAAACAGCAAGTAAAGTACTTTTATTTAGTTCTTCATGTTTCGATTTATCTTCCTGCTTGCACTTTTCTTCTTCTTCTTTAATAGAAGTCGGAGCAGGAATTTCTTCTTTTGGTATTACAGTTTCTGTGTCAAGAATCTCAGATTTTGTAGTTATAGGTAATGTTATTTTGGAATTTGGTTGAGGGTCAATTTCCATTGGTGTGTTTTCGTTAATATTCATGATTTTTTTTTCTAAAAATAAAAACATATAAATAAGCTAGATGTCAGATCAAATTCAAAGTAAAAACATGAGCATTATAATAACATACTTTTAAAAGGTAGATAATAATAGATTATGAATCACTCTAAAATCAAGATTCGTCACACCGTGTATATACTTAAATTGAAATAATAAGGCATTAGTAAAAAAAGGAAATTATTTTTATTGCAAAAACATTTCATTAAAACTCAAAATTTAATTCCCAAGAGGTAAAGCAATTGCATACTCTTCAACTGAATAGAAACACCGAAAAGTTTATAAACAAACTTATGTTGCCAGATTTTGGGTTTAGTATTTATGAAATATTATTAAGAAAAACTAGAAAATTAATGAAAATATATATGTTCATTTTCACAGTAAAAAATCATAATAAATCATTGAAAATCTGCTTACATATTTAATATTTTAAAATAAGAAATTAAGTAAAAAAAATAAAATTAATATATTATTTCTTCAAATATGGCAGCAATTATTAATGGTATTTTGAAATGTTTGGAATGTTTACACTTGGTTGATTTTTTTTCATTTCTTTATCTGTCTTGTAAATTTGCTTAAAGAATCTACTTGCAAATATGCTTATGCGTCTTTTGCATTGGCATAAAATTGAATCTAAAATATTTGTTTGGAGAGTTTTTACTAGTTAAATTGCATATTACTGCTAATAGAGCTACCAAAGTTTTTTCAATCGGTATAGTTAACCTAATTATAAATATTTATTGTCTTACTAGTATAATTATTTGTCTTATATGCATAAAAATTGACCATAAGATTTTTTTCATAAATATTTATTTGCAAAGGTTTCTGAATCAAGAATGGTGAATTTTTTAATCATCTTATTTATATATCATTTCTGGCGTTGCGCAAGTAAAAAATATTTTTCTTTAAGTGTGAAAAGCTTTTCTAATTTTCGTGTGTTATATCAAGATTATAAAGTGTATATTATATATTCATGCATTTAAATAATTTTAAATACCAAGTTACACCAGCAGATTTCTCCGAAAGTCAAATTACTGTGAGGAAAAGTATAGTGATTATTTTTTGCGATTTCAGTTGACAATGTTCTCTTTATTGTTAAAATCTGTGTTGTTATGTATTTCGTAATAAATTTCAATTAACTTTACTGCATTTTAAAATGTTCCTCAATTCGGTTCCATTGACATTTAGTCCGATTTAATTATATGTTAAAAAAATTGGTTACTTATGTATTAGCGGCACCGCAGTGATTATTCTCAAAAATTTAAGTAGAATAAACGCGTAACCTAAACTTAAACTTTTTTTAATTATAAAAAATTAAATATTCTATATTCTAATATAAGAAAGTTTTTTAAAAATTCGTTCAAGTTAAGATGATAAATGAATTTCAGTACTTATATTTGCATAATGCTAATACAAGTACCAAAATTGCTATGCTATGTAGAATGCTTTCTAATGTGCATTCTTATCACAAAATTGCAAAATGGTGTACATTTTTTTTTCTGTTTTCTAAATAATATGTGCTTAGTTTAGAATAATATTGAAGGCTTTTTTTGTTAAATGTTCCTGATAATTTTAAAATCAGTTATTTCAAAGTATGGCTAAAAAGAGCATGACAGTTATAGCTAAACCAAGGGCAAAAATTATCCAAATATAATAAAATATGATCTTTTCTGTTGCCAAATAAATAAACCAAAAGTATTTAATTGCCATTTGTAGGTTGATATTGGTGAGGCATCATAATGGAATCAATTCTTTACTAAATGGCCATTAAGGTTCTTGTCATACTGTTGTAAATTATTTACATTATATATTTGAAATTTAGAAGTATTCAATGTAATTTTATCCTGCAATTTGATTGCAACTTATAGTTTTTACAGTGTTACATTTATAACTCATCTAATCATTGCTTGCAGAATCATCGTCACTGGTTGGACAGTGTAGATTTTGGAACAACTTTGATGTACCCCCCCAAAAATTACGCGCTAAATCTGGCACTATCTATGGACTTTTTAAGGTTGCTCTTTCTTATTTTGGTGTTGCTAATTTACGTTTTTTCAGCTTTTAAGTTTTTGCTGTTGCCAAATTTTGCATTTTGTACCATTTTTTTTTAGTTACTTTTTTTTAAAAGTTTTTTTATGTATTAATTATTTGTACTTAGCGAGAATCCATCTTGGCGAGAAAAAAGGCACCAAAAATAGGTGTTTTGGGTTGGTGTGAAAAAAATGTCACCAAATTTCCGATTTGGGGAAATTGTATCATTTTTTGAGTTTTTTTAAGTTTTATTTGTTATTAATTATTTGTATTTAGTGAGAATCCATCTTGGCGAGAAAAAAAAGGTGCCAAAAACGGGTATTTTACTTGGCGAGAATAAAAAATTGCCAAATTTCCGATTTGGGGGAGTATATCAAAGTAGTTCCCTAAATGATTTAATTGCATTTATTATCACTACAATAAATCAAACTTTTTAAAACAAACACAAATTGAATTTATCATCATCCATGCTTATCTATCGCTAGCTATATTTAAAAGCTAAAACTCAAATATTATAATGAAAATAAATTTCACTTAATAATCACAAAAATAAAGAAATTACTTAAAACTAACTCTTAAAGATTTAACTTTCAAAATATAAACACTGAACCATTCACTTCAAAAGCTTAAATTGCAATGAAATTTAAAAAAAAATATTACTAATAAATTGCTTCAATGGTTACTAGCATGCAAATTTCTCTCATGTACACAATCACATTGCATCATAAAATTGCTAGAAAACATAAAGATTTGATAACCTTGTTTTGTATATTTTATCCCCTGCGGAGTATAATAGGAATAAGCCCCAAAGAATGTTGAAATGGCAATACATAGACATACCTACTAAATTAATAATTAGAGATTGTAAAATTTTCTGCAGTCCCAAATGTTAGTAGACATTGCTAATCTTGCCAAAACCACCACATTATGTATACTAAGAGTCGGTCAAAAAATCATTAAATGTACATAGATTTTATAACCCATATAAAACTTATACTCGATCTTTGACTTTACAAGAAGTGAGAGATGACAGTTAATTTTATTTAATTCCAGTTTGTGCATCTAACTTTTCAATTTGAAAGGAATAAAATGATTTATTCTGCTTGTGTGATAAAGGTAAGATTTATTGTATATTTAAATCACATCTAAAGACTTTTTTTGTGGAAATGGTCAGCAATATGATACCTATTATCATATTTATTATGATATTCATTAAGTGAAATCTTTATTGTGTTTTAATAATTTACAGAATTCTATCTAAAGATTCAACAATGTGATTTTATTAAATAGATATTTATTACAAAAATCTACTATTTATCAACTCTCAAGTTTTTTATATTTATTTTTAAATAGAATTTAGTTACAAAATTAACATTATAAGAAGTGTAAATTTAGTTAAGATAATAATAAATTCAATTTTTAATAATTATGTTGCATAGTTTCCTGCACTTCATTATTTTGTATCACATTTCATTTACTTTTTGCTTAAAAATATTTTCAAAAACTAATCAATTCTCAATACTTTTACTGGATTTTTATATGTTATTACTGTTAGCAGTTTAAAAATGTCTCCAATTTTGTTTATGGGGATTATTCTTTAGAAAGAACCCATTGGTGCGCATTAGGGTTGCTAACCAGATTCTGATATCTATGTCATTCTCAGTTCAGCAGAAAAATAATAGCCAAATGTCTCTACTCTGACTGTAATGAATTTTTTGTAATTTCTTAACTTTTACATTTTGTTCAAAAAATTATCTTTTTTATTTTTTCTTGAAATGTTGCCATCACAGATATTTCTTTTAGCAAATTCGACTAAAAAATTGCATAGTTTTTTTACTACATTTATCAAATGTTCATATATTGTAGAGTTAAAAAATATTGTAAGTTTCTTTTTTAATGCAGAATTACATAATAGAAGAAAGATACTCAAAATATTAAAATTGAAGGATAATGTTACAAAAGCAAAATTTTGAAAATTAAGGTTAAATTATAATTTATTTTCCAAAATATGAAGGAAAAATTTAAATTTTAATAAAAATATTCAAAATACTTAATTATTTTTTTTTCTATAATTCCTTATAGAAACAAAATGGAAATGAATAATCTTATGTTCTTTCTCATTCATATATTATTGAGCATATCTGTTGTTCTCTTTTACTATTATTTACAACATAACATGATAAAAATTCAAAATAATCTAAAACACTTGCATTATTTGCCGTAGTGAAATCTAGTCTGGGATTTCCAAGAAAAGGAAATGAAACCAGTACTGGTGTAATATTTTGCCCATCAATTTTCCACTTCTTCGAGCATTTTAAATAGAAAAAGAATTTTCAAATTCATTAATATCCACAGAAATTTCTGAGAAATTCTTATCAATTTCACTATAAGTATCTTCAATATATTTGAAATCAGAAGTCAGTGTTGGAAATATTGTCAGGAATAATGTTATATCCCTCATAAAATGCTTAAAAAAAATTCATATATTTGACAGAAATGTGGCCAACTAACATTCTCTGTTAGCCTAAATATAAATAAAAAATTGAACATCACAGAAAGGCTGAAATGAAATTGTGAACAGGTGAAAGAGCGAATTGCATTGTTAAATTGAAAGCAAACATGCATCCCAGCGAAAATCACAGGTTGTGCAGATCTTGCTACTTTAACACTCCCTATGAAAATCACATCCACAAGGTTAAAATTTTCAGCATCTAAAATATTAAATATGTAAGATGAAAAAAAACCTAACATGCACAGTATAAAAGATGTATCAATAAACTGAAACCATTAAATAAATAAAAATGCAATTTATTAAAGTATTTTCAGCATAGGTGTCAAATAATCATTTTTTCGTGTTTTTGAATTTGATATATTTTTTACAAATTCTATTTTTACGTCACCTTAAACAGTATATTGAAATGTATTTCCTGTGCAAAAAAATAATGACAAAATTGATGAAATCGTACAAGCAAGAATTTGAAAAACAGTGAATTGTAAAATATTGCCTGTGCAAAAAAATGACAAAATTGCTGAAATCGTAAATAATGAACAATAAACATACCTCTCTTCTCTTTGCTGCTATCACAAAAAAAGAACATTTTCTCTCACTCCTTTTAATAACATGCATTTCTCCTTTCATCTTTGAGTTACACCTACATTCATCACTACCACTTATATCATTCCTTCTAACTAGCTTCATATCCTTACCACATATACAGCACTCATATATATTTGCAGTCAAACACGCTTTCATACAAAATTCAAATTCTCTCCTTCCTTTCATACAGATACTTTAAATTAACATTCTTATCATACCACATAATATCATTCTCCCCAAACATTCTTGCACTTACCTCTGACATTCCTCATGCTGCAACCATTACAAAAAAAAAAAAAAAAAAAAAACATGGGAGCTAAAGATAAAACATTCAACATGGCCAAACTAAAATTAAATATTCTGGCTACATTATTCAATCAATTAGAGCTTCCGAGATCTTTTATCTGTGATTGATCATAGGTTAGTTACCACTAAAAAAACATATCGCCAAATGTGGGAAAATCGCAACAAGGGTGACCATACAATAGATCTGATCCCACTTAGCTTTAACCGTGTATTTTCATTAGAATTTTTATTTGCTATGAATTAAAATATAAAGTAAAGTATGATTAACTTAGAAATTCTGCATATTTCGCAAAAATTAAATTTAATTTAGTTTTATTTCGCAGAAATTCACAAAAATTAAATATAAAGATATCATTTTAACACCAAAATTATTTTAAACAAAAACCCAAAGATAACATACCCCATTCAATAGTTCTAATTGTCTCCATCAAATATAAATGAATCTAAGTGTAGCCAATATTAATATAATATTGTTGTAATAATAATATTGTTTTTCTATCTGTAATTGAAATTTTATATTAGGCCTAATGGAGCATTTTTTAACACTGATATCATACATCTGAAAATTATCATTCAAATTCTATTTTAGAAAAGGTAGTCCCAAATTTTTATCATTTTGTAGTGTAAAAACAAAGAAATAACTGTTAGTGTGTGTGTTTAAAAAGAAATTGTTTATCAAATAAATATGTATTTGGTACATAGTTTTTAAATGTTGGCTAAAAATCATGTTATTTGGCACTACTTTGTAGATTGATGGAGTTTCAAACAGGTACCATAATTTCTTTCCCTGAGAAGTTATTAATCATTGTTTAAAACCAAGTTTTAAGGATATCAGAAAATTCTGGTATAGTGATTTTACATTTGTAAAAAGTTGAAAATTGAAGAACTGTTTGTAAGAAATTATGCCACATTGTGCATTATCTGGTTTTCAAAATCCATATCACATTTAAAATTGATCTTTGAGAATTGCTATTTCAAATTTTTAATATTTCATGATAATTACTCTAGAAAAGTATTAAAATGCTGATAACAAGAAACTAATTTCACAAAGGTTATATATTAAAAAAGAAATATAAACTAAATATTATGCAGCCTACTTGCAGGTGGCAACTAGGCTATAAAACCAAATTAGTAATATAAATAACAATTTTTTTTTTTTTTTTTTTTTTTTTTTTTTGAAAACTGCCTTTAATTAATCAAGCAGTGGCATCTATATATATATAGATAATGCAATTTAGCTCCAGAGAGAACCAGGCAATAAAGCTAAATCAATAATGTGAATTAAATACATTTTTATGAAACATTAGATTTAAATTAATTGATTACCTTAAAAAACCAGTGAAAAACTTAAGCTAAGGCTTGAGAGAACCGTGTCATAAGGCTAAATAAATAGCATATTTTTTATGAAAATTCAAGTTTAAGCATTGCAATATTTTTACATAATAAATTACAAAAATTATTACACAGTAATACGTGTTATAATTTTTGTAATTTATTATGTAAAAATATTGACAATAGCAAATTTAATTGAATGGCTCATACTAAGCTTATCACTTGCAGAATTAAAAAAAATGCAAATTCAGTTTGTCACTACCCATACCTTTCTGTTCCTACATTGTAATATGAAAATTCAAATTTTTCAATTTGATGTACACTTTCCTAAACAAAACATTTTCAAACACTTAAATTTCAACCATTGATTAAAATGCTTCAAGAGTTATTAAAACTCTAAGCAAATTTTGCTCATACTCACATCAAGTTACATCATAAAAGTGTAAGAATATATCCCAGCGTAGTAAACTACTGTTTGGTACATTTATCATCGTACTGGTTTCTAAGTTTTTGTGAAAAATTTGTATTCTTTAGTTATTTTTCCATATATGTAATTAATTGCTTTTTGGTAATAAATATTTTTTTTACTTTTTGTAGTATATAAGATGAGAAAGCAGAATGTGAATTTAAACAATAGTCCAATTTAAAGTAAATTGTTAATGTTTTAAACTGGCACAACATTATCATAATTATGTATTGATTTAATCACACATCATTGAATATCGAACATTGAGTTGATAATAACTCATTAAAGAATAGATTTTTCATTGATGCCAAATATACTTTCATCTATGTTGACATGTAAAATTAAATTCATCACTATAGTTTGATGGAAGAATTTATATTGATGTATAAATTGATATATTATTATATGTGTAAAAGAGAATAATTTATTCAATAATATTGTTTCCTATTATGTTATGGAAGAACATATGAAATGATCGCTGCTACATAAAATGCATTGTAATAAAAAATTATTTATATTTTCTCTCTGTAGCAATTAATTTTTTAAGATTTTCAATTTAATTGTGAAATAAATAAGTTTTACTAAGTGTAAACTAGCTTAAGTTAATTATTTTTTAATTATAAAAATGTAAATTTAAATTATTTTCACCTAGCTATAAATATCTGTACTTTATCTTTTATAATATATTTTTCATAATTTGATAAAAAAAAAATAAAAAAAGCTAACGCATGTATGAAAAATTTGTCTTATTTTTAAATAGTCCTATAAATATAAAATATTTTTTAATTTATTAAACAAATATTTAAATTCTAGTGTTATAATTAACTTAAAATGCTTATCATGAAGCATAAAGTATACAAATTTGCAAAAACTACCATGAAAAAACTTTTTAGAATGTTTTTGCTTACATATGTTGTCATATATTATTACAAGCAAGATATTTTGGTAAAATCCTGTGAGTTAGTGCAAGTTTGGTTTGGTTTAAAATTTTTATGCCAAACTCTGCACGTGAATTTCAATAGCCTAAATTACCGCCTCTTGTGCAATATACAGTTTTCGAAATTCCAATTATGCCCAAATTTGAACTGTTGGCTTTGCAATTTGACATTATTTTAGAGTATTAAACATATATAAACCAAATATTACAGTCTGCAATGGGAAACAAACTAACAATTTTACATAAATAACAAATATTTTTATGAAAATTCGGATTTTAATTAACTGGGCAATAGTTTTCACCCTAAAAAACATTAGGGTAAATAAATCTATCTGAGAAACAACTAAGCAATAAAGCAAAATTTATGACATAAATATACTATTTTATTAAAACTCTAGTTTCTAATTAACAAGCATTACTATTCTGAATAAATCTAAATGTGTATATATAAAATGTTTTTAAACAATACTTAATATATTACATAAAATATTATGTAAACAGCATAATTAATTAAATATATAAATTAAAAATACTTACTTAATTATTACATAAAGAATCTTTGACACCAGTTGAGACAATAAACATTTTATGGCCTTCAAAAACTTATATGATATTAAAATGGTTATGTCTTCATATCATTCTGCAAAGTATTAATCAAATTCACATGATTCATACCCCAAACAGATTTCTTTATTGTGGACCAGGTGTCTTCGATGGTACTTGTGTGACCATCAATATCCAGTTCTTCAAATGTCAAACTATGTTTAACTGTTAAGTGTATGAAGCCCTCGCCTGAAAGACAGTTTTACTGTTTCCAGCAGTCTGATATTTTAACAGAGCATCATAGACGAATTACTTTATAAACTTAGGCTAAACTTTCAAAATAAATTTCACTAAAATATTTTACAATATAAACAAATATAAAATTGATACTTTCAAACTAAATTAACCACTTCATATGCTTAAATTGGAGTATAGTGAAAACAAAACACATGTCATTCTTCAAGAGTTGCTAGCACATACCCCAAACAAATACCTTCAAACAAAATTCAGGTATGTACATAATCATGTTAGGTCTTAAAACATAATTGTTTTTATGGTTGCTACAATATGTCTATATTTTGAACAAATGTTTCTGCACTTTAATTTTTTAATCTTATTTACAATATGTGGCAAATTTTAGAATCTTTAGAATAAAGAGAATGTTAGTTTTGTTGTTCCATTCTGGCACAGGCTTTTTGCATTTTATATTTTATCCTTGTCCTTTTGAAAAATGTTTTATAATAGTTTTGTGTGTATATATTTAATGTAAATATATGATAATAGTTTTTACATATGTAGAATGTCAGATAAGGAAGTTAGCTATGTGTTTATTTCTTGATTATTTAAGTCGAACAGTTTTCTTAATTATTAGTTTGGTTTGGAGTGCTAATTTGGTAAACTTATTCGCTCTTGTCACATTAAATCATTATTTAACTGTTAGAAAGTCCTTAGTGTTAGAAAACTTTCTATGTTTGTATGCATATTTGATCTTCTCAATGATTATTGTTTCTTGAAATTGACTGTTGCTTATTTTTGGGTATGACAAAAAAAGTTCATAATGCAATGGAACTTTGTAGTAGGACAGTGATTCTCAACCACTGTGTTGCAGCACTTTTGTGTGCTACCTAGTTCTTAAAGTATACCCTCAAATTTTAGAAATGTATATAATGCAAATTATAATGCTTTTTTATTATGACTAAAATTTGTTTAAATCAAGAAAAGTACAGTGTAAAAGAAAACTTTTTGCATTTCAGTACCATATTTTTTTACAGTCAAAAATTTCTTGTACCTTTGATAATTGTGACCTTTCATAAAGTGGAGTATTTGCCAAGTGATCCAATTCTACAATGCTTTCTTCATCTTATTTGGTGGCAACTCAGGGAAAACAGCTAAAGAAATAGTAACTGTTAGTTGAAAAATTTATTTTAAAAGCATAAATATTTTTCCATCATGTTCAAAATGTTTATAAAAGATTAAAAACAATGGTAAAAGCTGCAATTGACAATATTTTTTTCAGCTGTTAGTATTATTTGGTGACATTATCAATGGAAAAGTACAAAAATTTTTCATTCTATTATGTTTCAAAATTTTGATAAATTAAAATACAAGAAAATACAGAAATCCAATCTAATGTATATGAAATTTTATTCTGGTATTGAAAAATATTTTTATTAAAATGTATCGGCAGTTTATAGCAAATTATTTTTGAAAAATTTTGGTTAAATAATTATTTCAATCACATCTGTTTTTTAATTTATTAATACGTTTTTATATTCAAATAATGAAATGTAATATTTTGTAATTTTAATTATTAATTTTATTTTATTCTAGGTTTATTTCCTGTTTTGAAAATATATTTCTCATTATAGACAAGACATTTAATACAAAAATCTAGTCAGCATTTGGATGTGATATATTCAATGCAAGCAAATTTTTATTTCTATAACTTTAATTTTTTGTGGTAGAAAGTCTTTTTCTTGTTTGCATTTTGTTAAAGAAATTGTTTGAACAATGAGCTATGTCTGTAGCAGCTCACAGAATATTTAGTATAAAACTTACTTCATTATTCTTGTGTGATGGATGTTACAGACATTCCCAGTACCTCTGTTCTTAAAAAACCTGATGCATTGAGCAAAAAACTTAAAAAAGTTTCTTTTAATAATACAGTCAAACTGTATATTGATGATCCAAGCAAAAATACTAAATCTGAAAATGGTTATACATCCCAAATGAAATGGGTTGAAATTAATATTGTAGATAAATCTAATAATTCAGTACTACCTGATACTAATGAGGATTGTAAAGTTACTGATTTTTTAGTTCATAAAGTTGTTTATGATAATTATATTTTACCAGAAGATGATAATGATTTAGATATTAAAAATGAAGATCATGAAGAAACAATTGTTTTTGAATCTACTTATGATGAAGGTTTAGAGTTTGTTGTTCATAAAGTTACAGAATATGAAGATGATCTGATTGAAAAAGAATCAGAATTTGATGATACCTGTGATGAACTCCAAAATGAATGTACAGATATTCAAGGTGACAATGTAAAAGAATCATCAAAACTTAGCATCCAAAATATTTTGGAACATGATAAAATTATAGCTTTTATTGATCAAAAAAATTTATGTCTACCTTTGCAAAATTTAAATATTAATGATTCACCTAATATTGGAGCTGATAAGTTAAAAGATGTTTTACCAGAGAAGAACAATAGTAGAATTGGATTATCTCCACCCTTACAGGAGTTGAGCTTAGAAAAAATTGTTAAAGCTCATTCTGATAATATTTTAACAGAGCTAGATATCAGTCCTTTAAATTCTGTTCAAGAAACAGACAGTGATTCAGACCTTTCTTCTGAAGGTACCATGATAATGATGACTTCAGAAGAATGCGAGAAAAATGAACAACATATCAAGGAAAGTTTGCTAAAATATCAGTCAATGAAAGAAAGGGTTAAAGCTAAAACTGATGAAAAGGATGTTCAGTTGCATACAGAAACATCAGATGTTGTGGAACATGAAAGTGTTAAAAATACAACAAATCGTAAATTAAAACTTTTGCATGATAATTTGTTAAATCAAAATCCTAATTCTTTTGATAATGATTCTCAATCAAATATAGTTTTGAATTGTGATTCTTCCACACAGTTGCATAACTCTGTACAAATTTCATTTAATGTGAGTTCTGATCCACCTGCATCTAACGATAATCATAATTTTTCTTTATCAGATGCTGAACTTTTGCATTCCATATGTAATAATTCTTTTCAAAATCTTCCAAATAAACCTAAGAAAGATTCCTTTAATGAAGACATTTTCTGGGACCAATCTCTTACTTCTGTAGAAATTCCAAAAGATGTTCGTGAATGGAAGATACTTTTGAAATCTTTTGAACACTGTGAAGATTCATTTAGTCATTGTGAAAATGTTCAAGTACAATCTGCAAAAAAATCAGATATTGATAAAATTCATTCTAATATTTCCCAGACTGGAAATTTTTCTACCTCAAGTAATGATGAATTAGAAAATTTTGTTCATGAAAATACTGAAAGAGTTGAGCGTATTCGCAAACGTTATCATATAAATGGAAAACAGCAAAATAAGCAACAATTTTTTGAAAACTCTTCATTTCGTGGAGTAAGACCACGATTTGGATCAACAGCACAAATTTTGCAGTTAATGCAAAAACAGAGTTGTCCTCCATTTTATGCTTTTAGTGAAACGAAAACTCATATGTCTTGGCCTTGTGATGATGCTGGAAGTGATGTAGAAACTCGTAGGAATATGAGGCATAAACACTTTTATGTCAGTCAAAGTTTGTCCAGTGACTGCTCATCACAGTCATCCTTTGATAGTGATGAATGTACAAATTCGACAAATTGTGATGACTTTTCAGACTCTTGTTCATCTATTTTAACTCAAGAAAGAGAAAGACCTGAAGGTGCAAGTCCACATAGGTCAGAAGATTGGTTAGAACAATCATATGATGGAACTTCTGATAGTTATGTTTATTTCTCTATGAAAGTTTAAAGAAATATTTTATCTAAGAAATTAATGTTTCTCACAGTTAATTCATCTTTTAAAAATAAAGGTTTTTCATTAAAAAGTGTTTTTTTGTTCTTAAATCTTAATATATTTTTCAAATTAATGTTGAAATCCATTAAGTTTAAATGGGATATTTATTGTATGCATATTTGATTTATATGCATATTTGAAAGTTTTTTTATTAAAAAAAAAAACTGAAAATGCTATTATGTTTTCAACTATTTTTATATTACCAATTTGTCTTAATTGTGAGAATCATTACTAGTGTTATTTAGCCTATATTGGTGTCTTAATGAGCTTGCAATCCATGTGAAGATTCTGATTTTGCTCAATGAACTGTTATATTATTCATTGGTTTTGTTATTAGTTATAAGCCTTATATTGTTTAGAAGAAAATATTTTAACTTAGGTGTGTTATACCTTTGTGTGTGTGGTGATATTGATTATTTGTTTTAATTTATTTTATAAAAAGGTGATTTATTACGGTGAAATAATTTTAAAGAGGCTTTTTTTTATGTCTTTTTCAATTGCATTATTTATTTAATTCATTTGTTCATATTTTTGTTTTGAAAAAAATGTCTGAAACTCAAGATTTCTTTTGTTTATAAAATTAACATATATGTATTACAATATTTATTATTTATGAATTCAATTTAAAAGTTTTATATTTTTAAATGTTTTTCTTACATACATTTTTATTTGTGTAAAGTAATGTTCTTTGTCTAAACATTTGGGTATTTTGGTGCCAAAAAATGTTAACTGATACCAATTTATGTTTCCAAAGTAAATGTACATGTACCTTAAAATAATGTGTGTCAATTAGTAAAAATAAAATATTTAATCTATGTTATAAAATAATTCCTTAACATTTTAATATCATTTGGTATCTTTATTATGAGAAAAAAATATATTCTTCTATTTTCAAAGTCTATATTAATGGAATTTGTATTTTATCTCAATGGTAACTTTAAATTTTTTTTCAGTATTTTGATGTACTGAACTTCATTAATCCTGACTAATAAAAGATCCTTGTTGTCAGCATTAATGAAAGTATAGATTAAACAGAATCAATTAAATTAAGCAAACCAATTAAGCAGTTAAGTAAACCACTGTACACAGTAAAATTTGTGTTTTGAACTTGAAAATGGATTATAGAACTGCATAAGAAAAGATTAAGTACATAATGTAAGTACATCGTTTTACTTATACAATATACATCAGATGAAAAACTACTTTAAACATGTTAATTCATGCTCATCTTCAGTAACCACACTTGACATGCTCACTAATTGTGAAAAAAAACTACTTATCTTTTGTTGTCTTACTTTAATTTATTTTATCTTTTGATGTCTTACTCTTGAACAATTAATTTAGATGGAGATGTCTTAAATATTCCTAATATCTGGATATGGTTTCATTGCTGTTTTCTTCTATCTATTTTTCTAAAAAAATTAAGTGGTCTTTAATCTCAATAATTTTTTTTTTCAGCTACAACAAAAATGCAATATTTCACCTTTTATTTATTGAGTATTTAATTAATTTCTTTAATTAATAATTTTTATACAGTCTGGATTAATGAAGGTTTATCATAATAACTTATTAGGTTGTAACCTTATAGCTTTTTTGGTCAGGTATTCAAAGTATATAAAGGATGTTAAAAGTGTCAGCACAATTATATTTTTATTTTGTTTATAAATGTTTAACAATTTCAAATCATTTTAAGAAAATACAAAAAAAAAAAAAAAAAAAAAAAGTCAAAAATTTAAACTTACATTGCATCCATATTTATGGAAAATAATAATAGTTCAATACTTGGTATCTTCTCTATTACATTTGATTAAAGTCAATATACTATGTTGATTAATAAGACAATTTTTTAAGTGAAAAATATTTTATAGCATTTATAAATGCTAAAAATATTTTATAATTTTAACAAAATATTCCTCACATCATTGCAAACTTATCACCATTCTGTTTCTGATGTCATTGAATAATGGATAAATTCATCTAACTGAGATTTTTGTTTTCCCTAGCATTAAATGTCTTAATCAGCTTTCTGCCCTCCTAAATAACATTCAAAATTTTGCTTGGCTCTAACAACCATTCTTTTAAAACATTTTTCAAGCAGTTTTTGGTGTAAAAGCAATTCTTCTATTGACATCATATTCCATTGTGGGTCAGGGTCTTCCTCAAAAATTTAGTCCTTTCTGTTCTTTTTGCCAGAGAACTCCAGTTGGTAACTCTCTAGATGTCAAAGCCTTCCTCTACACAATCTGTGCCCATTTTAATCTAGGTCCTAGCTTTGGTTCCTATAGAACTTTATGCGAAGATTTTGAAAATCATTGTGGAGGAATTCATATAGCAGATGTGGCTTGCAAATTTTATGATTTTAATGTATGCAATTATATCAGCCCCCTGTACAGCTCATTGTTGTATCTATATTGCCATTTGTAATCAACATATTCTATACCCATAACCTCCTCAATACCTTTCTTTCAAAGGTAAGCTGATTTTCTTGCAATTTTGTCAGGCTTCAAAATCATAATATAATTTACTTATATATATAATATGTAAATTTTATTTGAAGAAATGTTCATGTAACTTTGGATGTTTGCTATAAATATTGCAAAAGAATTTATAAACAAAAATATCAAAAGGTTTTTTTAAGAGAACATTTATTTTTTTAAAGAGTACAAAACATTTTCCATAGATGAAAATTTTCTATTATTATACCTTTGTGATATTTCATTTTAAAATTAATTATGAATTTTATAATTTTAAGTGCAATAAATTTATATTTTAGAAGTAGAAATATTTGATAAATATTTTAATTCTCCGTGGATTAAATTTTTTTTATAAAATACTAGTATTGAACTATGTTTTTAAGAATATTTAGAATCATTGTATATAATCAAAGAATATATATAGGAAAACTGTATTATGTATATGTGTATAATTATTTACTTTGAGTTGAACTAATTTGCTGTGTCTAATCAAGATATACTTAACTTATTTCATTGTAAAAAATTACTCAAGTGCATTATAAATATATTACACAAATTATTCTAGTTTGCAAAAGGAACCGTATTTTGAAAAATAAAATTTTATTCCACTGTTTTTTTATTATATCCTTAATGGGGGAAAAATATTAATTTAATTGAGCTTTTCAAATCATACTTAATTTCAAATATTTTTGTATTATATATAATTTAATGTTTATATTTTAATTTAATTATGGGAGTTAGTATATTTTTTCCCTTCAAGTAAAACATGCTTTTTAAATTTAAATGCCATGTCCTTTTAGAAATCTAAAATGATTTGTGAAATATATGCCAGAAAGTTTGACTTATCCTATTTTTATCTCAATTATATGTTATGACTATTATTTTAGTGCAAATCTGATCTAAGCTTGTGTAATCTTCTATTTCTTGTGAGAATTATTTATGTCACATTTATAAAATGTGTATTTGTTTTACAACATTATAATTATTGATAGTTATTTATTTGTATTATCATAATGGAGTTGAGAATGTAAATATATTTTTTATTTGGTAATTTTTATAATGAATTAATAGTTTAATATGCATGAAAGTTTTATAGGAAATGCTGATCTCTTTTAAATTGCGATGTTTATATGTAATTAGAAATATATTTATTCTTAAAAAATTATAAAATTTTTAATTAAAAAATAGATATTGTTCTGCCTATGTATAAAAAACTAAAAATCTTCATAAATGATTATCACAAACTTGCAGAAAAAGGATAATAAGGAATAGAAATTTTATTGTTATAAAGCACATAAAAGTCAAGTTATTTTTGATCATTTATGCAGACTTACGTAAATAAGCTGTTTCAGTCAAAGTTTTGAGTATAATAAAACAGATTCATTATTCACTATTACTAGCATGATTTAACCATAAAAGATTTCAAAATCATCAAAGCCATTTGGGTAGCACAATTTTATTATTTCACAATTTATTCTTAATATAATTTTCTAACAAGTGTGACTGAAATTTATTGTTCTTTGAAGACTACTATTTCCTCTCCTTTTATTAATTTTTTATATCTGCAGTTTGAATTTTATACTGCTGTTTTTGAAATACTTAATGAAATTGAAACTTTTTTACGGTAATATATTTTAAAAAGTTGACACTGTTAGGCTGTTTCATTAAAAAAACATTTTGTATTCATTCATGTCATTCATCTCCAATATTACTTACTAATTTTTGAATAAAAATAATCATTTTGTAAAACTAAACAAACATAATTTAGTTTTTACAAAATGTTTTAAAAATATGGCAACACTTAGAAATCAATTAAAAATTGCTAAATGTCATTTTGGAATTTAAAATTACAGACAAAATCATTTTCTGTATAAAGTAGATTTTACCAATTTCTAAATTTGTGATCTAGTATTCTAAGTTATTTACATGTAAAATTTTATTTGCATAGTTAAAGCAATTAACAAAAATTGTAGCTATACATCATTTCTATTAATTATTCTTTTCCAATATTAAGTGGTTATTAATCCAAATTTTAAAAATATTTAAGATAAATAATTTTGATAAAATACACTTTTCTATTGTATATTGCATGGATCTTAATTCTACCAGTTCTTGCGTTAACAATATTAGTATCCGCTGAACTTGATATTAATTAATGCTGGGAAAAATTAGTTCTAATATTAACATTTTATCATTTGACACAGTTAACTGTCCCAAAATTACAAATCATCATTATGCCTTTCCCCCTTTTTGTAGGCTATTTTAAAAATTTTATTTCAAATAGGAATATAATAGCATGAAAAAATTTCTTTATTTAAATTTGGTGCATAATATTTCAACTGAAATTACAATTTACAGCAATAATAAAGCAAAAAGTTATTTAAATAAATGTATTTCAAATATTGCTCTGTTAGTTATTTTTTCTTTATTAAATTTTCTTTCATATTTGAGAATGAGATGCAAATTTATATTTTTAAGCATTTGTGTCTAATATAATAAAGAATTACGGAAAATAGAAATTTTGGTTTTCAAATTTTTAACAATCTGAAAATTTAGATGAGATTTTATAAAAACCAAATGAATGCATTAGTATCCATAAAAATTCTGAGTTTCATGAGTCTTCAGACTATTTGATTTGGTTGTTTTCATATCATATAAGTATACTGTAAATAGTGATGGTAAGACCATGGGATTCATATTATTAAATTATTTGTGTGTGAGTATTTTGTGGATCTGTTTATAAGTGTATTATATTTAAAAGTGTGTTTGTTTTAAGAAATTATTTTTCATTGTATTTATTAGAAAAGATTTTATATATTTTGAATAAATTATTTTTAAAAAAATTTTTCACAGTAATGTCTTGTTTATGTAGTTGATGTTAAGGAAATTTATTATTCATATATATATTCATGAGGAAAATATATATATTCATTACAAATTTTGTTCTTTAGGTGTAAATCTTAAGAAAAATTAATTCCTTTGACTCAATTGATTGTTCTTTGCATTTAAAAATGAACCTTAAGTAATTTGCAAAGGTATTTCAATTTTAATAACCAAATTAATTGAAATAATGTTCCCTTTATTTCAATCAGATTACTTGTTAATTATTATAAACAAATTACAATTATTGCATGATTAATTTGAAATATAGTATCGTAATATATGAGTATACTTGTAATTTATTTTTCAGCAATTCATTTATCTGCAGTGATTATAAAGATTTTACAATTGTTATACATCAATTTACTGTATGTAATGTGAAACACAGAATTTGTGATATTTTAATAACAATCATCTGAAATAAAATTACATTAAATAATTATTTTAATGGATAGATTAAAATTTTTCTTCAATGTCTATAAATTTTAATTGCACAGAAACAGGTTGCATAAAAATGGACATGGCAACATTTTCCTTAAATCTCAAAAAGAATTATTAATATTAAATACTGACACATAATTCTAACAGTATATTATGAAGTGGGAAAATTTCATGTGTGTTTCAAATAATGAAAAAGTTTTGAACTGAAATATTTAAACAAATATGAATTATGTTTCACAAAGTGTATAAAACTAAATTTCACATAACTTAACTACAGCCATCATTTTAACTTCAATAAGAAATACATGCTCAACATTATATATATAAAAAAAATATGAAACCAGCAGATTGTTATCTCTTGTTCTTAAAATATTTTCTTTTGTTATAACACTTTAAATTGTGTGTGTCAATCATCTTCCGCACAAATCTCGTCTTTTTAGTTTTAATAAGAAAGCTTTGACTAAAATATATATGAAATTTAGTCTTAAAGTGTAAAGTTTACTGTTAAATCTGAATATAAAAATTAAAGACTTAACATCAATTTTGTGGTTATATATTCATTCTTACTTTGAGTATATTTTTAGATAATTAATTTTTTAAACAGCTTTATTGCTAACAGTCAATGATCTTGAAAATTATGAATTCTAGATGACCAGCTTGGGAATATCTTTGATTTGTTCTAATTCCTGTAGCCAGTAGGTAGATACCCAATAGAATTTTAGGCCTAAGAAGTATTTAAAAGTTCATAAGTCTTAATACCTCAGTTGACCCCAAATATGATGGATTCATAACTTTTGGTTTTTATCCAAAATTCATATTACAACGCATTTTGTTTATATGCAGCTGATATATCACACATTCATATGAAAGATTTTACTGAAGTATTTCTAATCCCATAACCTACAATGATTTCTCATTTTTTTCTTAGTAATCATACGAGTTAATCTTTTCTGCAGTTACATTTTTATTCTTAGGATTTCTACCAGTTCGTATTTATGTTGACTGTCAGGTAGCGAAACTAAGAAAGCCGTTACCATTGTACTTAAGGATTTTTATATCAAATCCCCCTATATCTCAAGGAATTTAAAATCGAAAGCAAAACCTATTTTTAATGAAATATTTCTTGAATTGTACATCACACACTTTCTTATGCCTCCATGTAGGAACATATATTACAAGTAATAAGTTTAATTTATCTTTTTAGCTTATGAGAAATTTATCAAATTTTATTGGAATCAGTCAAAATGTAAAATTGCATATTTAGTTCCTTTTTTTCTAGTTAATGGTAGATGGCTACGTTTCTAAGTACTTTGAATGTTTCAAAATAAGTCATGCCGAATTTAATTTAAATTTTATCAAGTTGTAATAAATAATAAAGGGTATCTATAAAATGTTGTACAGTGTTTTAAAAATTCGTAGAATAATAAAAATACTTATATTATTTATGCAAAGAATAACGCCTGTACTTTTATTTGTGGTGAACGTTACCATAGAAAATTTACCTTTTCTCATTTGAATGTTTTGTCATTTGCTTTAGCAAAAATTAGAATGCGATGTTATGCTTACATTTGATGTGTTAGTTTAACGTTTTATTCTATATTTTATAGTATTTAGATGTGTTACGTTATATGACACACACACATCTGTGTGTAGAATAGCACAATAAATGTAACAAGGGTCCCGATTTCAAAGACAACTTTTCTGAAAATTTCAATTTTATTTTGATTGAAATATTAAAATTTTATTTAGAGATATATATAAATTTAATAATTATTGTATTATGTTAAGAAATAAAACATGGAGAATCAGAAATTTAGAAGGTCGCAGCGAAGTTACTGGAAATTGGACTGATTTTTTTGATCATCCTTTAATATTTGAAAAGGTAAGCTGGACGGAGAGTCAGTAAATAAATGTTCTAGTATGCGGTACGCACACCAATTCTAAAGCTTTTTTAAGTGAATTGCTTGGTGAAATGTCTTCGCAGAAAAGAAAACTAGTGAACGAACATCGAATTTTTAATGACCGATGAGAATCAGACTATTTAATCACAAACAATAAAAAACTAAAACAACTAACATTTTTTAAAAATATAACACATAAAAATGCTGTATTGCTGCTTCGTACGAAGGAAACTTTTAGTGTTGAAATGCTTATTAAAAATATTGCAATCAAAATTGCAAAATAATTTAATGAAATAAAAATTCGAAAGTGGAAGTGTTGCATTCAATTGCATTTTGAATAGTTTGGACATTAATCAATATGTACCCAAAAAAACTACATGACACGATTGAAAAATGTTAATATTTTTCGCTGTACTAGGATAAAAACACGGATTTGTCCAACATTAGAGAGCTTGTAAATATTTAACCAAACTATTCAAAACTGCTTCAATGCAACAAAGAAGATGCTGGATTTTATTCTTTTTCATAATATAAATGTTCATACCTGCCAACTTACGGAAAAATCCATAATTAAAACTTCGAGAGTCAAAACTACACATCAAATATATGTTTTCATAATTTAATTAATTAAAATGTAGATTCTAAGAAAATTTAGTTCAACTTAAGATTTAATAGTTAAAATTTTATCTTTAGTTTTATTAAATTCATAGAATCTAAAATGCATTCGGAATATACTACCATTTGTGCTTTCTGAATATTAAAAATAATTTATTTTTAATATAATTTAAAAAATATTTTCTTGAATAAGGAAATATTTTACATACCACAATAAAATTAAATTGCAATCTGTTGAAAAGTTAATTTCAATCATTTTATCATAAAAGTAAGTTTTCTGGACAGAATTATATTACACATTCACAATAGGTTTTAAATCAAAGTTAATAATTAGAAAAACATCAACAATTAATAAATTTAAAATTTTGGTTTAAACGATTTAAAAAAAAACTATAAATTTTTCTTGATTAAATAAGTTTAATATTTTATACACTGGAAGAGTTAAATGCCATAACAGTCGCTTTTTTAGCTTTTCCTAACAAACTTTAACTCATAACAAAATCCATTATTTAAAGAGAGATTTCTCAACAAGCACATGTTCTTCACATGAAAACTTGAAAAACAGTCTTTATTAGAAAAAAAAATTATTTTACATTTTTCCAAAATGTAGAGTGTTTGAAGAAATTGTGTCCATATAGACCTGAAAATCCCTATAATAAAAGTGTAAACCCTGTGAGACATAAAGGGACTCCCTAAATGTTACTGTATGGTGTGGAGTAATGTACGAGTTCATCATGGGTCTATTTTTATTACTGAAAAGATACTCACATCTTTATTTACTTAATCACGTTAGAGAACTTCGTATTTCTTCAGCTCAAAAAGGTTCAGAAGCATTTTTTTTCCCCAAATAAAAATAGTGCTCCATCTCAATAAATCATCGCTCATTGTTCTTTGAATGACCATTACCCACAAAGATAAGTTGGATTAGATGACTCAATTTACTGATTTTCCAGATCATCTGAGATTACACCTTTGGGTATTCACATGGGACACCATTTACAGAAGATAAGTGGCGAATGTTGATATATATATATCTTAAATACAAGGCTTTCATGCACAAATCTTTGGAGAAGGTGACATGTTTTGCCCGCCCCTGACGTAAAATTGACTAGTCTTGATACGCTCCGTGCAATGAACGAGATGTAAGTAGAAGTCTAATTATTGAAAAGGGCCATAAAATATTTTGAGTCTAACCATAAGTATTTATCATCATTAAATTTTATGAATTATTTAGTATCAAAATGCGTCCAACATTTTAGATACTGTGTATGTGCATTTCACACACTTTTGGAAGAGCTAACTTTTTACTTAGATATGCCTTCAGTAGGTAAAAAAGATATTCCAAATTTTTGGTAATTACGTGCAGTTGTTTTTAAATTATACACCATAATCATTTTCTTCACTCTAACACTTTTACGGAAAAAATGGCCAAATGTTTATGAACAAAGTTAATCAGTTGAGGTAGTAAAATACATATAATGTTCTTTTTCAATTCAGTTATAGATAACCTAATTGAAAAGCAGTCTTTAGTCGAGTGGTAAAGCAATAACGCACGGATAATTTTAAAGAAACATTTAAACAATAGTTGAAGTTATCCATCTTTAGCGTGATAAATTTTTTAAATTATACTAAAATAAATTTTATAAATAAATAAATTTTTTATAAATCAATGAAAATAATATCAGGAGTTTCTGAGTTTCAACAGGAATATTTAAATAAAAACAAGAGATTGTATATTATGCATATTACATAATTTTTTATGCCTCATCAAAAAGTGTTCTTAAATTAGCTTTTAGCAAGACTGTCATTGGATTATAAAGGAAACGAATTATGCATTGCATAATATCTACCTGGATAAGTGAAAGACAATTTGGTCTCTTTTACAACAGAAAGCAATTCAAAATTTAATAATGGAAGACATGAGTTCGATTCATAGCATATCACACAAAAAGAATTTATATTTGTACAAGGAAAATTATTCTTTAAATATGAAAGATCTATTAATAGCAGTATTGCAATCAAATGAACTTGCACTATTTCAAATTATGTTTAAGAAGATAAGTGTCAAACAACGGATGATTAAAACATTTTTCAATCAATAAAAAGTACATTTGAAATAAAGCAATTGATTGAACTAGGTTTAGTTTTGTTTGTTGCTCAACAATATATATATATATATATATGTATTTTCAAACAAGGTCTAATTTTTCTCAACAAGGATCTACAATTTAAAGTGGATTTTAAACTACTAAAAAAATTCACACTCAAGATGGGATTCAGATTCATGAACTTAACTACAGGCCAGAGCACCAAATATTTGATTTTCATCTTTGCAAACAAAACTCAGATCATGCACAAAATAAGTAAAGATTTAAGAATCAAAATAACAAATCACTAATTAACTTGATTGATTGTATGATCATGCAACAAATCAGAATGAAAATTTTTCATTTCATTATTAAATTGTAATTGTTAATTGGAATTAGTAATGTTATACTTTTAATGCATATATTTTAAAAAGAATGCTAGATTGTCTGATCTGATACATGAAGTCATTCCAGTAGTGATAGCTAGTAAGTTTTCCAAAAGATGTGAATTGTCAGTTATTTAAACACCCATAACATGCAAAACCAAGAAATCTTCTCTCAATTTTCTAGATAAAATTTGCACAAGTTATTGTGTTCAAAAGATTGATTATTATATTTATCTTTAACTAAAGAAAAATTAAATGATTCTGTGCAATATTATGTCATTAAGAATGATATGCTTACAAGTTTTATATATTCTATACATTTCATATCCCAACAAAAAGTTATAAAAAAACACAAGTTAAAAATAATGCAAAAAATTTATGTGCCAATAATTAGAAAAGCCAAGCAATTATAAAATAAGCTAAAGGAAGAAAGACCATGGTCCATACAGTTAATATAATTAAATACACATAATTAACTCTTAACTCAGTGGTATGAAACACATATAGAGCCCAAGCCCAACAAAACTTATATCTGTTTTTATGATCAAGGGCTTTGGGGTATGTCCAGACTAGGTGATCATCCTAATGCGAAATCCCCAATGTTCAATTCCTATACAAGCTTGTTGTGGAATCAGGTACAGTACTCTGTTTTATCGACCAACAAAAGAGATGAAAGGCTGAGTCGACCTTGCCCAGCCAATGTTAAATACATATAATTATGGTATTAATAATGCCATTACTTTGGTCTTATCATATGTTAATAGATAAATAATATAAATATATATATAAAATTGTTGATCTTCGATGTGAATTATTACTAGATTTTTTTTTTCAGTTTTCAACACACAATTAAATAAAATGATTACTTTTCTTGGAACTACTTTGATATACCCCCCCAAATTGGAAATTTGGCGACTTTTTTTCCCTCATCAACTATAATACCTGTTTTTGGCGCTTTTTTTTACTCGCCAAGATGGATTCTCGCTAAATACAAATAATTAATACATAAAAAACTTAAAAAAAAAAAAACTCAGAAAATGGTACAAAATACAAGAAAATACTAAATTTGGCAACAGCAAAAATCTAAATTGGTAACACCTAAATAAGAAACAGCAACCCTAAAAAGTACGTAGGGAGTGCCAGATTTGGCGCGTAATTTTTGGGAGCATATCAAAGTTGTTCGCTTTTCTTTTACCTGTCAGCAATATTTATATATTATTAATGCTATTATACTTATGAATTTAATTTAAAAAAATAGTTGGAATGTTATCTGTTTTTGATTCTGTTCATGTAGTAAAATTTTAGGATATTGTGGATAAATAAAGAAAAGAATTAAATAGTTGTTACAAAAAAAAAAGTACTAAAATCCTCAAATTTATAAATATAAAATATTAGGAATCATGAACATAAAATAAGCCTATATATTTTGTTTTTGTTATTAAATTAATCAAACTCAGCAATAAATTTCAGGATGATGTTTTTATAAATATTTGTATACCATTAAGAGACAATAACAATGCAATGGCTTCAGATTAAACTTTTGATATAGGAAATTGTTATTTGGTTATTAAGTAAAAACATTTAAAATTTAAGATAATGTTATTTTAAAAGTTATATCGGACTACAGATGGGTGGGACCTGGGTTCGAATCCTGGCTCGGGCATGGATGTACTTTCTCTCTCTTTCTTGTCTTTGTCCTTTCTTTGTGTGTGAATGGTTGCCTACCCTATAAACGGGTACCTATGACATGTGTGTACTGAAGAAGTCGGACTCCACACCAAATATGGTTCAGTTGGAAAAGTGGAGCAGCGCACCCCATATTGCCAGCTTGGCTGGCACACGACAACAACAAAAGTTATATCATTTGGAATAATCACTTTAACTTGAATATTTTTTCAGTACTATAGAAGTTTAAAACATTTGCGATAAGATAATTCAAAACACTTTTATAAAGAAAATTAAACTGCTATTTTTATTTTGGAAAGAAATGATAAATAATTATCACAAATTTTAATATTAATAAAGTCATTTTTAAAATTCAGTAAAGAATACATTATAATTCAATATTTGGTATGTAAATAAAACATTTCAATTAACAGTAATACATTACCCTTTACGAAAAAAACATTTTTTTGTTATAAAAATATATAGTAAGTAAATCATACTATTACTATAATTGCTTTATGGAATATCATTGATGATAAGTTTGACAATGAAATTAAATGTCAATAACAAAAGGCACACAAAATTGACTATCCCCATTGTGGTATTCTAAAGTTGAAATAAGAAAAGAAATTATCTGTTCACAAAATTTCATGTAGTAGGTTAGAAAATTCTATACTTTTAACCTAATAATTACCTCATAGACACCTGAGAAGTGTAGTTTTATTTTTACATTACTAAACTTCACATTATATTGCATGTATTCATAATATTACATGTAAAAAATAATATGTGAATCAAATGTATAATTATTAAAATAAAAGATAATTTAACTTTTTATTTATATTTTCCAGTATTTAAAATCTTTTTATAAAAAACATGCTTTATAAAAGCTTCAACTTTTTCAATAATTAAATAATATTTTTGAAAGATGCAATTATTATAATCTTATTAAAAGAAATCTTGATAATAAATAACTGTATATAAATAATCAAGTGACTAGTTTTATTTACAGTTACATAAAACATAACCATACATGTACAATATAAAATCTGTGGTTACATAATTGAATGTTAAGTTTAATGAAATCATTAATAAATTCAAATGTTAATAAATTACAAATAGAACAGGAAGAATTGATAATTACTATAGCTCAATTCCTCATTTAACACTCATTTTGAGAATGAATATTGTCAAAAACTTATTGTTACATAGCAATATTTGCTGTTTGCTTAAAATATATTTTTAAATATACACTGAGTTCTCATACAATTTGTCCTTAATATCATTAAACTGTTTATGCTCAAATTCAAGGTTCAAGTTGATTTCATAATGAAAGAAAAGTTTGTTGTTCACAAGAATGTACAAATATCTAAATTTTTAAATATGCCCATTTTTCTAAAAAATACAAAAATAGTATTCCATTTCTTTTATTTATATGCAGCCCTTTAATACATTCATTACCATCAAACACCATGGAATGACTGATTTTATAAGAAATATAATATCTAAGAGCTAGCTAAAATCATCCAGCTCACCACAAAATAAAACAGAAATATGGGATACACTGCAAGAGCTTTTCTTTTAGGTAGTTGACTATCACCAAGAAAAACTGTAACACCTATAATGGCCCATACAAATCCTCCCGTAACCAACAATAATTTCGATATAAACAAGAATAAAGAATAATTGAATATTAAACCCATAATTTTGCAAATAATCAAAGCTATTGTTGGAGCCAACAAGCAATACCCAAGAACACATACACTTTGAAAGAATGATATATTCCCTCCAAGAAGCTTAGAATTTATAGTGACTACAATCGCACCAAACCAAACGATGAAAAATATTTGCGCAAATTGTAATCCATTATCATCCATATCATCTGCACTCTCTGTTGACAGCAAAGATGCAAGAAGCATACAGAGAATTAATGGTCCCCAAAGATCCCAATCCTTCAGAAGAGTTTTCTTTTCTTTTGGATATAAAACATGATAAAACTTTGTACCAACAGCTTTCACATCACGAGCTATAGTTTCTTTAACTGGCTCATCTAAAGTATGATATTCTGCACTTTCACTATGAGTTGGGCTGCCTCCAATTTCCCCTTCAAGATCGCCTTCGTCACTTTTCTGATATGGTAAAGAATCAGGAGAAGCCATAGCTATTTAAATCTTCAAAGCATTTACTTAATTTATCTTATATTAAGAAGTCTAACTTGACAAATAGACCGCTAATACGAATTAGAAACGAATCATCACTATATTTACAAAACAAGTTGAAGTGACAGTTGTTTATGAAACTTCTGTCTAGAAAATTTCGTTTTTTTTAGAATAATAGGCTACTAGCATAGCCACCTAAATTGAAACCACTGACATTCATTATTATAAATACCAAAAGTGTACTTATACACATGAAAAGCCAATCAATGTGATAAAAAAAGATTCTGAAATAAAAAAAAAAGATATTGTTTATAAAATGTAAAATAATGGATCAGCAAATAGAAAAAGAAATAAAATTTTTACCAAGATTAGAAATCCGTGACAATAAGTAATTTATAAGAGGGGAAACCGAGAATTAAAATTTGGATGTATATTTTATATAGCATACCAAATGTTCAGAAATTTTATTCAGAATTTTAGAATGAAGGACTTTTTATAAAGTGTTAAATAAGGACTCAAAGCAGTGCACTATCTTCCGTAATCAAAAATGCCACAAAACCTAACCCCAAAGCCCATTTTGTGTAAAAGCGCTTGTTACACAAAAAAAGAAACTTTGCTTTTCATTAT
>JAPDSC010057086.1:0-11543 GCA_026290005.1 Latrodectus geometricus | reverse complement strand
TGTGTGTGTGTGTGTGTGTGTGTGTGTGTGTGTGTGTGTGTATAGATGGATCCCTTTTTTGGATAAATTCAATGAAATAATGGTTTAAAAAGCCTATAATATATGAGCTCTCTGACTTGTATTTCATGATTAAATTAATGTTGTTATTCAACATCATACGTTATTTAATGAATTAAAAAAAAAAAAAAAAAAACTCATATTTGTAGGAAAGCATGTTTTTGGGAAAGGACTATAGTTGTAGTGAAATTGTCATTATCATAATTAAATACGTTATTTGTTGAAAATATCTTATTTAATTAAAATGCAGTTTATATTAATTAATATGTTCTTCTGAAAATATTTTGCATTATTTTAAATATTTCGGAATTTTGGAATAATATTATGTTAATTATTATTTAAATGTATTTGCTTTGATAATAATTACTTTGTAAATTTGTTTTATGATTATTCCTATAATATTTCGTTGTTAAATTTTATTTATCAAAATAACTATCATTATGTAAATAGATAGATAATGTTCATTAAGAATTCATATATTAAAATTCACCATTATCATCTAAACAATTATTTTACTTTATATTCAGCCAGATGATTTATACAAAAAAAGTGGGAATCAACAAAAAAAAATATTTTTTGTTATATATATTATAAAACTTTTGTTCAAAGCTGCAGAAAAGTAATTCATAATGAAATATTTACTTCAAAGGACACGATCAGAACATAATAATTTAACATTATGATTGTAAACTCACATCATATAAAGATTTAAATCATTCAAATTTTTCTTTTAAATTACAAAATTAGACATGTTCAAAGAAATATTTTACAGAAACTTAAGTTTTGAGCTCTTTATTGCAACCTTATATTATTAAGAAATAATTTAAGATTCAATTAAAGTGTTTTTCATTAACAATAAACTTTTGGTTATCAGTAAACAATAGTGCATGTATTATATAAATTAATTGTTAAATTATAGCAAATTAAGTTTTTTAATTATGTATGTCATGCACTTCAAATAATAGAGAAAAAAAGGAATATCCATTATATCGTTGCATTTTCTTTTACGAAAAAGCAACTTGGTTTGAATGGTGAATATTATTTATTGTACTCTAATATAAAACCAGACATACTTGATACAATAGCCATAAATAATGTATATCGTTATTGTTCAACGTCGGTGAATTATAACCAGGGAAAGCAAAGTTTCACTATTTTACTATGTGCTTGTGGTTTAAATTGTATTTTTGATTTGGTTGGTAATTATTATTTACATTCATTCATTTTCCATGTTTTATTTTTTTACTTAAGCTACAAAATTTTGATATGCAGATAAAATCAGTCTTAAAAAAAAAAAAAAAATCAACTCAAAAGGTTAAACTTTTACAAGAAAAAATTTCACATTAAAATTGCTAGTGTCACTACTTATAATTTTGGGATTTTAGTATTAATGTATATTTTAATCGTCAATATACAACATTTTAATTATGAAGCACTCAAAATTTCAAATATGAAATGCCATAGTTGATATCTAGTCCATAATGTTGTTACATGTTTTGAAGCTAATAGGCAAAACCTATAGCACAGTAAAAACAAAAAACATTACTTTTACATCATATTCAATTAATTTTAATA
This sequence comes from Latrodectus geometricus, assembly GCA_026290005.1. Lineage (NCBI taxonomy): Eukaryota > Metazoa > Arthropoda > Arachnida > Araneae > Theridiidae > Latrodectus > Latrodectus geometricus. Next base: position 9,911 of record JAPDSC010057086.1, on the reverse strand, counting down.
CTGAGGGATTTTTTTTCTAGTTTTAAACTCACAAAAAATCATCTAAATAATAGTTTCTCCTTATTTGGCAATGAAATGATTGTAAACGAATTAAATCTGCTAAAAACGTCCACCGGTTTCCAAAGTTTCAGAAATGAATTGAATAATATCAAGTATTTTTAAATTCAAAATTTTTAATTCCAATGTATTTTTTAATTTTTATATATTTAAATTCTGCATTTAATATCATTATACAAAATATAGTGGCAAAAACGTATTATTTTATGAATATGATGTAGCTCAAAAACACCTGCTGAAGAACAGTTATTATTTAATAAACAATAGTTCATTAAATAATTAACGATGATAAATATAAAACATTTAGTTCAAATTATAAACCAGAAATACATGTAAGTTAAAAACAATATGATTTTGTATATTTAAAAATGTCAACATTGCTTTCATGTACCTGTCATGCAGCTCATTTCAAATTGGTTATAATGTCACTTGAGGATCCATTTAAGAAGAAACTTCTTTTCTATAGATCTCAGATGGTCCACATAACATCAAGGATACTACCTAACTATATTATAGTTCTGTGCTCATTCCTTGTGCAAAATAATATTATCCCTCGTTTGTTTAATGTTGCATGAAAGCTGTATTTTGTTTAACTACTTTTGTAACCCATTAAATTCTCTTCTACGCTGATACTTTTATTGGGCATATTGTCTTGAAAACTAGTTTGTAAACCTATGCTGGTTTATTCTACAAATATGGTTTTATTCCTAGATATATTTGTAATAAGTTTATTGATAGAGGGAAGTAGACATCATTTATATTCAGCTTCTCATTTGGGTAAAAATACGTATAGAAAAGATAATGTATTCCTATGAAAATTAATATATTTTATGATCACAAAGTGATTCATTAGACACCGTAAGTTTCTTCATAATAATAAGGAATGAAATTTGAAATGCTTATATTCATTTATTCAGCTGCAACAAATGAGAACTTCTCTTTGCAAGAAGATAGTTTTAGATCCCATATTTATTTTATGGTGAATATATAATGAAGAAAAAACAAATGATTTGATGGTAATAAATATATAAATTGTTTGTGTGTTTGCTCATATCACATTTTAGACAAATTTGCTTGAAAAGCCTTCAGAAAACATATCGCTGACGTTTGCATGGAAAACAGGGATTAGATATTTAATTTATTTGTGTGAAATGGTTAGCTAATTAATACAATATGATTAAAAAATAAATATAATTCTCTATTTTAAGTGCAATTTAAAATAAAGAACTATAAATATTATTTTATGCATGAGAATATAGCCAAAATTGTAATGTAAAAATTTAACAGTGTCTGCAATAATATCAATTTAAGAATAGGAAATAATAAATATTGAATAAAAATTAGTTCATACATGCAAAAATTATCTTGTATGTATAAATTAAATATCATTTTAAATTACAATGTGATTTAGTCACTTTAAAACAAAGAATTTAAATTTGCAAGAAAACCATGATCTATCGATATCAAAATCAAGTGCATATAAAAAATAAATAATAATTTATTTTCTTCCATAATAAAATATCTTATTAAATTCTTAATCTTTTGAGTATATAAATTTTATTTTTGAAAGTTGAGGAAAATGATTCAAACAATATGTGTCAAAAAATCATTTCATTCAAATATATTGAAAAAGATATCATTTAGTATTCAGTTATTAATTATTTTAAAAGTACTTAATTTTCATAAATTAATTACAATATGTATTTTAATCAAAATATTTGAACTTAGCCTCTAATGAATAACCATTATAAAATATTCTTGTCTTGCTTTATATAAAAACTTTCTTTTAGATTTGCAATCATTTCTTTATTGTATTTTATGTTTATTTATTAAATTTCTTTAATAATTCATGCTATTTACATTAAATAAATTTTAGATTATAAATTGAATTTCCAAGATTTATTGTTTCACTGGAATAATTTAAAATATTAACAGCAAGAAACATGTTAATTAATAGCATTTCTCATATTCAGTATATAAAAAATATTATTATCACATAAATGTAATGCAAATTTTATGTGAAAGTATGTCAAATGTAATAGAAATTTCATGTAAAATTTTAAATCGGTAGAAAATATATTTTCTATCAATGTCAGAAACTTAATATTACTTTTGTTTGTGAATAACTTTCTATATCTCAGCACAAAATGTGATATGTACGAAAATCTATTTTTACACAATATGTTTTTAAATTTCTAGATTGTTTACTGTTTTGAAAAAATATGAAACCGGCATATATAGAAAAGTAATTTTACAATATTGAAAATGTAGCTATCTTTCAAAACCAAAAATTTAAATTTTGGAAGAATTTTAATCCGTATTTTTAAGCTAAGAAAGTGTTAGTATGTATAATATTATTTCATAAACTAAATCTATCCTTTTATAAATAGTAAAAACAATTCTTATAAAAATAATTGATTAATAAATTTTAATTCTTATTACTTTACTAAAAATTAAGAGATGAAAAGAAAACCACAAATAACAAATTTCAATTATTTTATTAATTATGCTTAAAATATTATGCATATAACTATTTTAATTATACATACATATAAGTACATAAAAAAGTAAACTATAATGATTAATTATCATAATAATTGTGGATTTTTATTGATTAAGTTCAGAAATATTATAAGAGTCAAAATGTTGAAAATAAATGAATCTTCTTTTAATTATACTTTTTTATTATTGTTAATTTAATAGTGTCTCCTTTACTAAAAAAAATATAAGAAATTTTGAAGAATGTTCTTGAATGCTAAACATGCTTTAATATGTATAAATTTAATCAAAATTATCTCTTTTTAACGCGAAATCTAATATTTAAATGTTTAAAATGGTTATCTAATATAGTAATTATAATTCAATACATACAATTTTTAATATAAAACTAAATTTCAAAGTAACTCAAAATTTAATTAAAAAAATAATGCTTATCAAAATGCAATATAAAAATGACATTAAGTTTATAATTTATAGATCACAAACTATTATCATCTGCATGTTGCATTTAAGAAATTACATTAAGTTAAAATTTTATTGTATTTAGTTTTAAAGATAAAATTTGTGATTTTTAAACATCTTTTCTCTAAACATAACTGGCATATGTCCAATAATTTCTATTTCATTTACTCATGTTTGAATAACCGTAGTCATTGTAATCATTCACTCAGTTTATCCTTGTTATTTTAAATGATTATAAGTCAGAATTTGCACAAGTTAGCTATAATTTAATATTTGTAAAATAGGAAGGATGTATTTTCTATCTTCATAAATCATAATGCTTCAATAATTTTAATTCACGTGTAGTTAAAAGGTTTATCAAAACAGTATTTGACTTCGAAGCAAAAGTAATGGCTAACTTCATTTGACTAATCATACAATTTTATTATTCCTTAAATATATATACATACATTTTTGAATATTTATTTACTTATTTACTAAATTTATGACGAACATTAAATATGTTCATTCAATTATAAAATGTGCTAAATACTTCTTCTGTTTATAAAACATCCGTATAAAAATAATAATAAGTTCTTAAAGTTTTATTTTGATTATTTAATGCAATAAAATAAGAAAAGACCTGCTTTCGAAAACTTGTATTTAAATCCAATTGTTATGGTACTTTGGATTGTCGTAAATTAAATAGTATAACATTAATACCAGATTATGAATTTTAGAAAATTGTAGAATATTAATAAAAAGTTACTTTTCAAAACTACTAAGTTACCTTTCAGTTCAATCAATATTAACAACTACGTAATTAAAATGAAATTAATTATAAATTTTCATTAAAGAAATACTAATGAGGAAACAATTTCCCCAATTACAGGCATTTTAAACTTTATGTCGTAATGATTGTGTAATAATAGAGATAATCTAAAAATCAAAAAAATATGACATCAATGTTAAATCAATTGATTAATCAGATTGAACAAGAATTTGTCCTAAGAATGTAATTTCATCGTATTTAATTGCATTAATGATTACCACGAATAACGATTATCTTTGCCGTTTCAGTACTGAATATTTTAAATATTTATTTGATTTTATAAATTTTATCTGCTAAATGTCTCTTGTTTATTACTGATAAAATTGTATCACCATTTTAACGGTTTATTTCCATTTGTCTTATAACATTTAATTAGTAATAACAAATGCAAATGATTTTCCTAAAATTAACACCTTTAATAGAATATTAATGTTGAATTCAAATACTTATAATATGTAAACTTACTCTTTTTAATATATAGAAGTAATAATTAGCCAAGAAAGTTCGTATTTCATTTATTCGATGAGATATCTGAAACAAAATTTCTCGTACAGAGATTCAAGTCAAAAAAAATATTTGGAATATATTAAAAAATTAAAGTAATCAATACTTTAAATCATAATTAGGTAACTAGATAACAAGTAATGTATGAAAATAAAGTATTAATTTCATACGAATAAAACATATAATAATGCATATTTTCTGACTTCATAAATGCGTTAAACATATTCATTAGTTCAATTAACAGTTATGCAAATGTTGCTACACGTCGCATAATGTTGCTGTTTGTATTTTGTACTGTGTTTGGGTTTATCTGACGTTGGAAACAATTATAAATTGAAAATATATTCTCTTTTAGTCTGGTGTAGCTTTATTTTAGATTATTAACATTCTTCCAAAATTATACTATATAAAATTATACAATATACTACGTTAATACATAGTTAATGTCATAATTTTTGTTCCCAACATTGATTTTCCTCACTGAATACTTATGTTTAATAAATTCGACCCCTCCACAATTTTTTTGGTTTCATCACTATTCGAAAATACATTACCAAAGATGCATTTTACTTATATGTTGTATTTTTAAAGGATAAAACATCTCACAATGTCTAATATATTCCTCTCAACTAGGCATTGTATACTGTAATTAACATTATAATCCATGAATCATAAAAACAATTACATATTTTTTCTTTGAAAGTGTTGTTTCATTAGAAGTAGTTTATTTTCAATATATTAAATGATTGTTCATGTTAATAGTACATAACATTCATATCATAATGAACCAAGAACTATATTAATGACATTCAATAACTACATATTGTGTTTACGTTGCAATAAAATTAGAAGTTTTTAATATATTTGATACAAATTTTATGATATAAATTTTCTTTCAAAATTTCATGTTAATATATATTCAAATTGAATTTTCGTATTATGCTCAGATAAAAGATTTAAACTATAAATTACAGAAGAATGTTGTTTACGTAACTTATATTTAGTTTTTTATTGGCGTTTTATAAAAAAAAAATATGTAAGTTGTATGTCAATTGCGTACGAAGTTTTTTTTTTAAATTTTAACTATAGGGAACAACTTTTTTTTATAAAACTGAATGTTCACTAAAGATGTTAATATTTGTAGTAAATATTAATAATAATAGAAATAAGACGTAATTTATTTTATTTCGTTAAATTATTCAGTAACCATTGTTATATGCAATAATAACTTGGGTGGACAATCTTAGATTAAAATGTTGGTATTTTATTAACGGCAAAAGGAATGGACTTTCATTCCAATATGTTTTTCCTATCTATTATAAAAATAAATTTATTTGAATTTAATGCATTTTTCAAAATCATTAATTTTAAATTGTAAATATGGTTTGGCATTTTATATAATCAATTTTTAAATGCTTCTCTGATTAATTTTTCATTGTATTTACTTAAAAATGGTATTTAAATTTATAAATAATACTCTCTCTATATATTTTTGTTGTTTGTGAGTTTTCAACGAAAACATCCTTCAATGTTGAACAATGTCTTAAAAGTGTTGAATCTTTAAATTAAATACTAATAATTTATTTTACTTTTTCAATATAAATTCCATATTTTAAGAATATATTTTTATTTAAACTATTTGGTGTTATGTAACAACTTTAAAAACGATAATATAATTAACTAAACTTACAATTACTGTAAACATTTACCTGAAAGACTTATTTTATAGCCGAAATTTAATTATTTAAAACGTTAGAGATGGTGTAAGAGAAGCGTAGAAAAGTATTAATAAATAAAATTTAAAAAATATATGTATGGGATATTTTTTTTTTATTTTCATCTGCCAGAAATAGGAAACACATATTTATAAATTCAAACAAAATATTGTTTATAATATTTTCCCTTCATATATCCACTTCATATATTTTACTTCGCTTATATTTGATTAACTCCAAAATTTCTGTACAGTTATGTTCATTCCTTGAAACTAAATTGATGATTGCTTTAAAATTAATTAGAAAACTTTAGACATCAAAGTGATTTCAAACTCTAAACAACTTAACTGAAATATTGATTTTAGAGCATTGATAACGGTCTAGTGTGAACAAAATTAAATTTTAGTTCCGAGAACAAACAAGAACATTCTTACTTAATTCTAAGCAATGTAGAACTTATAGATAACAAATCATTTAAAAATTGAAGCTCTCAAATAAATTTGAATGCTATAAGAAAATAAAAACATTTGCTTTGCTTATTGATAATCTTATGAATATATTTTTATACCAAAACAAATATAATAAAAATAAAAATAAAAAAGGCTTATTATTAGCCCTTACTTTTTAAGAGAATGCAACATGTATTCCCCATTATGTTATATTTAAATGATTCATTGCTTAACATTTTTATTACCTAAAGTATATAGTTCATTTTTGCATGTTACTACAGAAATTAGAAACGATTTATATAAGGAATCATAGTATTCATACATATCTTCCGTTAAAATATTGTTAGCATATATTAAGAATTATTAAACATACTTCATTGAATAAATGGTGATTTTTTCAATCAGTTATTTTCTATACTATTAGAACGAATACAAAATGAAATCATAGACATGGCTAAATCAGTCTGTGTTAAACTAACAATTTAGCGGTAAATTGACTCAATAATTTATTTAACACATTCTATTAGAAAATGAAGCCTCATAATTAGAATTAATATTAGCTATTTAATCTTTTTAAAATTATAATCAAGAACACCATGAATGATGTATACCGTGTGATCAAAAAGAAACTTTTTTATTTGGATTCCTAGTGATTGAACCAACCATATGACGTAAATTGGCGATATTATTCATTTGCAAAGAAGATCATCAGAAAGAATAAATGGTAACAAAAGAGAGGACTTTTATTTGAATTATAAGTTTTTAACGTATCCATCTTCACTGATGATAACATATCACACGCGGAAGATTGCAGATAACAATGAAAAAACATATCGTGAAAGGAGAATTTGTAGGACTTCTCGTTTTATGGGGCTCTTCCAAATCTGTCAAATTCCATCTGAGTGTCCTGTACACAAGATGATCTCGAAACAACAAAGGTACTCTTGCTGACACTACCCAATAAAGTACTGTTGTAGCACTTTTGATTATTAATAGATAATGCACTTCCACACAATGACATTTCGCTGTTGTAATTCTAGAATTACATAATTCTCTAATATTGATTTATACCGAGCACCTGTGATTGAGCACGTTAGCATACCTCTTGATGTAATTTCTTTGAAGAAAAAAATATCCATAATAAATGACCATCTGAAATGCCGCACCACAGAATCACGTATCTGTCGTATAAAAGCACTGGTGTGTGTAACATCGTAAGGATTTTCTTTCTCCTAATGGACGCAGTTCTTGAAGTTTACGTTCCCAATCAAGGTGAAATGTGACTAACCTGTTGAAAATATCCACAGTGACCATCTTCTATCTTTATCATATTTGAATTTTTCAAATATGATAAAGTTAGAAGATCACAAGGAATTGTAATTTTAAGTGTATCTAATTAGTGCTTTAAAATTGATTTTCAAAATATTATTTATTGTTATTATATAAATATTACATATTGTTATTTTTATTATTATTTATTATTCATATGTGGACCTATTTTCCTTTATTATAAACTGATTTGAATTCAGTTAAATACTAAATCATGCAGGTAATTATTTTTAATTTGATATCATTAGCTATTATGCATACAAAGGTATTAAAATGTAATGTGTCGATTGATATTTAATTAAAATTTAACCGATAAAATCTACGATACAGTTAAGTTAAAAAAAATAATATAAATCCAAGAAATATAAAATACAATTTTAAATTGACCTTTCTTAGAAAAATTGTATTCCAAAAGTGAATACAAGGAAAATAAATTTCTTTGAAATTGATGTTTCTAGGTATGACGACAACTGCATTAGCAATGTCCATTTATCTTTATAAAATATAAAAATAGAACCAAATGTTCTTTCAATAAAACAAGTAGGAAAAGAATGTCCTAAAATTATGAAAGAAGCTGCTGTGGATGAAGAATAAGAAGTTGTAATCCTAGCAAAAATAAACATTATAAAACTTAATTTGATATTTCTATATATTAAATCCATGAAAAAATATTATGCGTTGTAATTAATATTTGATTATTTTATAATATTATCAAATAATAATGATATTAATATCGTATTTCAAACAATTAATACAAAATTGTAATTACTCATAACTTTTTTTAATTAATAAAATAAAAGTACAAACACAATCTATTATGCTGTTCATGTATGATATAAAAGAATATATTATATAAAGATGATTTAAAATTTTAGAAATAAGTGTGCTCCATAAAACTCTCAGAGTGTTATTCTAAAGTACTGTAATAAAAAAAAGTATACAATAGAAATTTAACACAAGATAACTTATACAATTCATGTTTAAAAGAATTTTAAAAATTTGGTTAGCATCTTAAAGGAAGAAATGTATTTCAATTAATTTTAATTTAATATATTATTTTGTGGCTGAAAATAAGTTCTTGTTTTATTAGAAATTTAAAATTATGTAATGTATTGGTTCTTAAGACATAAGTTTTCAAATCTTTCGTAACTAGTTATGACATTTTACTTCAAGTGAAAGACGTCATAACATAAAACCATAATTAAATTAATGTATTTTAGAAAAATTGTTGAAAGAGATGGAGATTATAAGTGTTTTAAAAATTAGAATAAAGAATATTTAAGTTTAATTATATAAAAGGTAAAAACATGAAACACAAATTTTTTTAACTATTGAAATTATCTTGAATTCCAAATGATTTTTGTGTTAATATGGAATTCTACATGACATTCGTGCAAATTTATTTTATGATTTCAACAAATTTGGTTAAGATTTTTTTCGTCAATAAGTACTTTTAACTCCTCCGTTTGCAATATTTCTTTTTTGATTTTCGCTTCATGTATTTACTTCTACATTATTTAAATAATTAATGTTGTTACCTGCCAAAATCCTTATGATTGAAATTATTTTTTCATAAATGTATGATAGGAAGAGAAACTTCTTGTAAGAAATGACACCTGGAAATTTGAATTTATTTGCGCATTTAACACTCTTATTTTTAAGTGTGACCATTGAGTTCCATTTAAACTGCTTTTTTCCACCATAATGTCTTCTGTTGTCAATGGGAAGGAAACGAATTTGTATTCGTAGTATTATGTGCTACAACTCTGTAGAACAGAATTATTAGTGTTTTTCAATGCTATTTTGGCATCACTTTTTACCCTAGATGAAACATTATTGGCGAAATGAAAGTTTATTATATAACTGATCTTGGTGGAAGAATTTGTTTAAAGAATGTATTACAAAACATGTGTCCTCCATGAAATCCTTCGGAAGATTCTTGTTGATTTTCCTTGTTACGGGCACTCCATCAAAATAGACTATATTTTTTCTATTTTTTAAAAATTAGATTTATATTTGCTTTGCATTCTATTGATAGAAATAATTGTTTCACTTTAAACCCCTAAAGATAATCTAAAACGTTTT
>JAPDSC010057082.1:0-10170 GCA_026290005.1 Latrodectus geometricus | reverse complement strand
TTTTTTAACCATTTTTCCTTTAATTTTGAACATGAATTATATCAACTGGATTAATTTCACCAATAAAGAAAAAATCATGCAAAAAAGGGTTAAAATTCTTCGATAGTTCAGTGTATTGAAAACATCATATTGTGTTTACTACTTTGAATAGCGCCACCTAACGACCGAAATATCTACATAACAAACATAATGCTATTTCTTTATTTCATAAGATCTCAGTCTTGGTTTCAAAAACCGCAAACAGTTGCTGAGATTGTTGCGCGATGAAAAGGCAACAATGTGTTATCAGCAGAGCGCTAGAGTGTCTCTTATGTTTAATATTTGTAATTTTGTTTTTTTGTTTCGTTCTTTTTTATTCCACGCTTACTAACGTTGTACAATATTGTACTAACACATATACTAACGATGTACAAATGCAAGAAATCACGCACAGTAAAAAGAAATATTCTACTACAGGAAGAGAGCGCAGCTATAATAAATACTTTAAAAAAAATATATTTCTACCATGATGATCATCATGAATTTGTCATACGTCACGAATCACCCCGAATTGACCATAATCCATTAATATGGTTGCGTTTGAATGTTAGTTCTATAGACAAATGCGCTGGGCACTCGCTTTACAACCTTAAAACTCCAAAATTGTTCATTGCAAAAAATTTAGATAAATTAAGTTGATTAAAATAATTTTTATCAATTGTTCTTAATTTTTTTTGTATCTGTAAAAGACATTTGATCACTGCATTTACGCGTAATCAAGTATAAACAGCAGTACACCGTAACGTTGCTGGTGTATATTATAATTGTGATTTAGTATTTTTTTGGTATCGCATATTTTTTCTTTTTCTGTTAAATAAATTTGCTTGATTTAAGATTCTTGTGTTACATTATTTCTAAAACAACATTAACAAAAATTAATTTTATTTTTATTAGCTATTGGGCTATGGCTATTTCTATATTTATTTGCTTTTATTTTCATTTTTTAAAACTATATTTTTATTCATTAATATCACATTATGATGATTCAAAACTCCATTTTAATTACATAGTTATTTTTAGGTATGTTTATTAAATTGAGTAAGCTTTCTATTTTAAGTTAAAGAAACGTATTTTTTTTTATCATACTGTTTAAGTACTTTCATCACAATTGTTCACAATAGGAAAAGCGTTCAATTAAAAGGTAACTAATACTCGAATTTTAAAGTGTTAAAACTAAACGTATATGAGTATAAAGTAAGAATACGTAATAAAAGGAATTTTAGAATACATTTTTAAATAATTAAGCTATTAACAAATATAAAATCACTGTTATGATCACTATTTTATCAAAAACAAAAATTATTTATTGAAAAAATTTCTTAAATCAGGAAAAAAACGCAGCTAGCAAACTGCATTTACAGCAAACAAACTAAAATAAATTATCAAGGTAGCTGATTTGAAAATTCTGTTTACTTGTTTTGGAATAAATTGAACAAAATATATTCCCAAAAGATACCTCTGTTGAATTTGGCAAAACGGAGCTTTTCATTTTATTTCAAGATTTATTCATTTCATGGAATAAGATTTATGATACATTTTTCAAGCGTAAATTTATTTGCAGATACTTACAGAATGTCAATAAATCAGACACTCTGATTCATTTTTCAATTCCGAAAATATTTTAAAATTAATCAATAATCATACAACTTAATTTAAAACATCGTCGAACCATGTGAATCGCAATGAAAACGCATCATTGATATTACTCCGTTTTTCAAGTATTTTTATTACTAAGGCCAATATTAGGAAATTTTTGGAGAAATTAATTTAAATTTTGAATTCTACGAATCATAAACCGTTTATCACATGTTTTTGTATTACCAATGCTTTTTAAAAAGTTTGTATTAGCATGTTGCATATGTATTGCGTAATGTAAGTATGCATGTCTGTGCTACAAAATTTTAAATGCGTATTTATCACAAAAATGCTGTGAAATTATTTAAAAATTACAAACTTTTCTTCGTATACACTGAAATGACATTTTATCTGAAAAATAATAATTCCAATGTTAATATCCACTTTAGTCCAAGAAAAAAAATGTTTTTGAATAAAAATAATGTATCTGTTAGAAAAATAAAATGAGAATATGAATAACAACCATGTATTAATGTAACATTAATATATTCGTATTATAATATTTTTGTAATAAGTATTTGTATGCTTTTTTTTACATACTATTCAAAGTCTATTCGATTAAATAATTTGGTCAATTTAATTAGGAATAGATTGTAATTAAAAATAATAATTAATTATAAGAATCATAAATAAAAATTTATTTATGTATAAAGTTTTGTTTATAAAATAGAAAATAAGTACTAGCATATATTCTGTATATTAACCGTATCAATTCGAAGACAAAATCATAAGGAAAAAAATTAATATCTGCTATGAGCTTTATTAGCAGTATGTGTATAATAAGCACATATTTTTAAGCGCATTTTTGCATCTATAATTCTTACAACTTATTTTTTTCCCAATATTAGTGTAAAACGTATTTAAATTTTACAAGTTTAAATTGCATTTTTAATACAAATTCGAACAAATTTCGTTTAATAATATTGTCATAGTTATTTAAAATGATGTAATTGTTTAATCTGTTAATTGTTTAATCTGATAGATATATTGAGGAGAAATTCGATTCTTAAGTCTTATTAGATAGATATAGAAACACTATCACACTTATCAAAATCCAAGAGTGAAAAATTGATTTTTTTAAATGAACCATTCTTTAAATTTTTAAAATCATCATTTTATCTTTTTCAATATTTGTATGGAATTTGCGATTAATTTGTTTGATAACGAAAATTGTGGCTGGTCTGAGGGTCCTAGCCTATGATAGCCGGTATATACTTACAGTATATGAGAAGCTTTTATACGAATATAAGTAAGATTTAAGATAATAAAATATATTAGAAACCAAAATTTCTTACAAAATGGAAATTGTAATTATCGAGTTATAATATATTTGAAGGCGAGTATGTGTGTGTGTTAAAATTTATTTTATTCATTTACTTTTAGAAAAGGCTTATAATAATGTAATCATAATTTTTATTTTTAAAATTACAAAGGAAGTTTTGTTTTAAAAGCACAAAAGATTAAATATTTAAAATCAAATTAAATTTCATATATAGTGTTTTCCATATTCTAAGCTAATCTTTATTCTCCTCACAGAAGAACGCTTTTCTAAAATAATTAAGCTTTGCAAAAGTCAATAAATCTTAAGTTAAATGAAAATAATTTTAATCAAGCAATAAAAATTAATGCAAAATAGTAAAATAACCATTAGTATTAAGTATTTTTGCATTTAAATTTCTTAAGGAAAATATAAATTAAATTTTTTTGTATAACTGAAACATCAGTATAAAATTATCAAAATACCCTTATTTAATACACTCTGAAGCAAAATCTAATTAAATTTAATTCAAATGAAAGCCCTAAAAAATAATATTTAATTATGAAATTAATTATAATTCGAGATAATAAAACATTCTTCTTGCAATAATTTTAGTAATTATATTTCCAATCTTTAATAAGAATTGCATTAATTAAAAATGGGAAAACATATTTTACACGTATGTAAAGTTTTTATTTTCTATAGTTTAAAGAACGTCAAAAATATTTGGTCAATTAATCAATAAAAATAAGTAAAATCCTTATCTTTTAAATTAATAACAAATCATTAATTTAAAATCTTTAGTAAACTATTAGTATAATTATAATAAATAACACATTTTATTTTTATCCTAGTTTAATAAAAATATAAAATCACCACTCATATTTTAAACTAGTTAACTATAATTTGGAATTATATGAAATGCAATTAATTTCAAATAAATACAAAAATAATTTTAATAAATAAATTTTATTCCGTTTAATATGGCATTTATTTTAGACATTTTTTTATTTTATAATGATTTTATTCAATTTGAAGCTTTTTTTTTTCTTAGCATTTCTTTTAAATTTTAAATATTTTTGATCGCGTTTGTATTATAATCAATCATTTCAACTCTATAAAAAGGACTATATAAATAGTTTATGCTTTAAAATACTATGAAAATTAAGCATTATCGGATTTATTCCTATATAGATTGAATATAAGATTTTAATGAAATATTTATGACTTCATTTATAAATCAATTATTCGTAAAACCCAACACATAACAAAGCGATAACGTTACTGCAAATAAATATCAAAAACATGAAAGTAAAATGAGAGCAGGTCACCTAAAACTAGAAGAATCTTTACAGTTATTTATTTGAAATAAAATTCATAAATGACACAAAGGAGAAGATTGTTACTTAAAATACCTATTTAATATTTCACGAGCGTACTTAAAAACTTATTTAAAATAATCTTTAAAAATCTCTTTTTCGATAAAAATCGTAATTAATTTCATTCCAAAATTTTTACAAAAATATTTTAATAGAAATAAAATTTCCTAAATCTATAATATTTAATAATATTAACTGAGATGTTTAAACTGTACAACAAATTAGTTAATGGAATGACCAAATATTATAATTTATATAAGCTTCTAGCGGTGAATTTAATTTTGTAATTCTTGTACCAAAAAAGCCATAAGAAAAATTTTCCCAAAAATTGGGAAGTTAAAAAATAAAATGTTCTTTTAAAGCTATAATATTCGATCAATGTTGATTGAAAGGATAACATTTTACGCCACATGCGCTAATAGTAAAAACATGTTGAAACTCGTGTCAAATTTTTACAATGGAATATTCCTTGGACGAAATAAAGTTAATAAAGACTCTTTAACCAGTGTTTATTTTAACTTTACAATTTTAACATTTAATTCAGAATTTATAATAATGAAATTAGGTCTCTATCGAACAAAAATAACTCTTTATTTGCTTAAAGCGTACTTCTTAATTTTTTTATGAAAAATGTTTGGACTCAGATGTTTGCTCAAGTCTTGAAAAATATTATTTCAGCATGATTTTAAGTGGAGCAACTAAGATTTTGGGAAGTGAAAGCAATTTTTATGTCCACAAGCAGTTAAAAAATATAAAAGTTGAGAATGTTCTTTTTCTTGTATTTCACTTTTTAGAAACACACTTTTTTGGTGAAATGTTACAAGAGGCACAGTATGAAAATATATACTTTGAGTAACAAAGTTATCCATTGTTTTCCTTAGCACAGGTATATACTGTTTTGTTAATTCTTTAAAATTACTGAAATAAATTATGTATTTTTTGTTGTTGTTTTTATCTCAATTCTTAATTCACTTCTCATATTTAATTACATTTTTATTTTATATTACTTAATTAAAATAGTAATATACTTAAAACACTAAAAATGTATGTAATAAAGATTTATATATTTTTTTAATTTATGAGAAAAATATTTTAATATGAATAAATCATTTGAAATAAATAATAATAATAATAATTTTAATTTTACAGTAATTTATAATTAATTTACATTAATTTAACATTAGTTTTACATTAATAATCAAATTAGTAAAAATTTTAATTATTCACTTAGTTTTTTTATTTATTTTTTATTTTTTTTATTATGTAATAGAAAATGTTTCTCCCATTATATCAAAATATTTAGAAATACTTTCAAAATTCAGATCGTTTCTGATGCAAATTGTTTTGCAAGAGCTAATGAAATCCTGAAATAGTGAAACAGATAAAATCATCTTTCAGTTGAATAACTTATAAACAACAGCTGCAAGCCAGACAGTTAAGTCAAAATTCTTTAGCATTTATAATTTAGTTGCATAATCTTGAAACGGAATCGGGTATTAAGTTCCTTTCTCAACTAAAGACTTAGTGTTATTGTTATGAGATTTGGATACCTTATAATGTATGACTATTGCCCAAATTATTACAGCAAATTCCTTTGTATTTTGGGAATTTCTTTGACAATGGAGAATAAATATTTTAATTGTAGGACATATATTGTGAAACTTTTCAAACAAAAATACACCAACATGACAGTTTCTAATTGTTCACATAGTATCAGAAGTTTTTTTCTTATAATAATAAACTAAATGTGTTAAATTGATTGAATGCAAATTTTTTCAAATGTAAAGTGAGCAAAATTAATCATCTGAAATATTAAATATAAAAAGACGTACAAATGCAAAAAAAATTACTTCTTTAAACATTGCACTTTCAATGTATTTCTTATTTTATATAAATGACACTACCATTATTGTTACTACAAGTTAAATAAGAAAGTACTTGATGTTTTTAATGACATAAAAGCACATGACCTACAGAAAGTGAAGTCATCGAAGTAATCACTTTCGTCATTCATCACTTTATGTCTTGCTAGTATCCAGTTGTGAGATCCCCTTCGGGATTTTGGACGCAAAGAAGGCCGTGAATTTTATTACCTTACCAAGTCGCTATATGGTATTCTTGGCCACCCGCACGACATGCAGCTTCATATTATCAGCCAAGAACAACACACCCTTGCTAGTAACCAGTGCTAGCTCTTTCCATTGTTGTTGTGTTGCTGTTTCTGATGACACTTGGCAATGCCAATCCCACCCGTCAGAGACAAGGCAAATGAAGTCAGAGAGAGAGAGAGCGTCTTCCGTTTTTAAATAGAGCACCCTCATACGAAGGTGTAAGTGCAACTTTTGGCTCATAGATGGCAGCACCATTTGAATCTTTTAATTTTAGAGACTGAAACCATTGAAAACCCATAGCCTGGCTCCAATCACCCCCAAAGATATTAATTTGTAATGGGAACATGGTGGGCATGGCGACCCGACAGATTTTACGTGTCCCAGTCGCCATTAGTGAACACGACGAATCTTTGTTTGAGCCGGGATTCGAACTCACCACCTTTTGGTAACGAGAACGATGCCCTAACCAACCAGGCCACCGCGGCCTTGCTCTTTCCGTTGCCATGCCTGTTGCACACGTTCCCGTTGATGTGAATGTAAGTCCACAACGACCATTTGGCCCGCTGGTAGCAGCTCATAGTTTATACACCACTTTGACGAGAAGTTCAACAGATACCAAGCATAATCTTGCGTGGGTACACAGGCGGTCTTATGCTATCCTTGGTTGATAGTGAAGTAGTGTCATTCACAGATTTATTCTCTAAAGCTTGACACATTCGGCGACTTGATGCAGCCACTGATAAGACCACTTTGAAGTCGTAAAGCAAACAACATCAAACGCAAGCTCTTTCAACACATTCATTTCTTTTATCTACTGTATGAGTTACGATTGATGAACGTAAGTGATGGACATGCTTTTATAACGACTGGTATTTCTTCTCTCGACATACTGATATCTCAACCACGTCATACATTAATTTGCATACTTATTGTCACTTCATTCACTGACAACGTGAAAATGGCAAGAACTTTCTGGTTTAACTTATATTTCTTACTCTTACACACAACTTCACTTGCTTCAAAATTATATTTTCCTCTACGAACTATGTTTGATTATTTTTTTCAAATCTTTTAATTTCTCGAAACTTCTTGTCAAGGTTTATGATACTTTCTCTTAAAATAGATGTTATATAGAAAATTTAAGTATTAGTTTATGATTAAATAAAATAATACACTTTCATCTCAATAAGTTATTTTCACTATTTATTTTTTATTTTTTCAATCTTTTCTACTTTGCTCACATTTTACGACAGATATTTGCAGAAAATTTTGACTTATAATATAACTTATAATTAACTTAGATTTAATTTATAATGAAATGCATACCATACTAATTATTTTCTAATGAATGAATATAATATTTTACAGTCTAAAATATCACCGCCTAATTTTTTAAATTTTATCTGGAGTCATTAAAAAATAAAACATATTTTCAATCTAAAACACAAGCGATTTTTCATACTTCCCTATTTTTATTTTAAAACTTTCCAGGTTAAATTTAAGCTATTGTCTTCTGAAAGTTAAGAGTAAATATCAAGCCTTTATTCTTCAACTTTAGCTATTGTCGTGAACAGATAATTAATACAGTGTAGCCATAATTTGACTTTCATTTTGAGTTTCCGAAATGTTACATTTACATTTTAAAAACAAATGTAATTTAATTAGTCAATTCTTTTATGGAAACAAAATGCTATTAGAATACAAAGAACCACTACAGAGAAATTTGGGAACAATAAGCATTCTTTAAGCAGAAAAGAGGAAAAGCAAACAGAAACTTTTGAAACGGAAAATTAACGTTATAATTGGATTTTTAAATGAAAATATCTTGACAACAAAGAAAGCTCAATGAACATAGCAGTAAACGTACACAGGAAAAGAATTTTGAGGGTTTCTTATTGAAATAATAGAATCAAAGATGAGATATGTAACAATAAAGCAAGAAATATAAAAGAAAACATGTTCACAAAACCATCCATTGCGAAGTTCTAAGAATGAATTAAAAATATGTATTCAAAAAGCACGGAATAATGAAATAATATATTTACACACCAATTTCTATTCAAACATACGCACAATGAAGATTTAATGATGATTTGGCTGAGCTTCATCTTACCAAGAGTTGCTATTTAGTTACTCAATTTAATCACACTAATTTTTAGCACTAAAACGTACTTTTATTTTGAATTTAAAACTATACGATTGAATCTTAAAAAACTAAAGATTCAATTA
This sequence comes from Latrodectus geometricus, assembly GCA_026290005.1. Taxonomy (NCBI): domain Eukaryota; kingdom Metazoa; phylum Arthropoda; class Arachnida; order Araneae; family Theridiidae; genus Latrodectus; species Latrodectus geometricus. Next base: position 1,519 of record JAPDSC010057082.1, on the reverse strand, counting down.
TATAGTTTATTTACCAATACAAAAGTAATGTTCAATTTAATATTGCTTTTCCATTGGTTCACACATCCTTATTGATGTTTTCGATTAATCTTTTATATGAAATTTTCACACGTATATTATTTTCAGTCAAAGTGAGATTTGATTGTTGTGTCCCTCAATGGACATTTTGCACATGAGGGGTAATTAGACTGAGATTTATGGTTTTATGTGGATTCTTAATTCACTACAACCATCCAAACCGAAAGTGAAATTCGAACCCACGAACTGTTGAACTGAAATCATAAGCTCTAATGATTCGGCTACCAGACGACCATGTGAGGTTTGAAATGAATTTAGAAATAATTTTCGTTGGTTTAGGAAAAGTCCCAAAAGGAGAAAAAGAAAAGTTGGGGTCATTTGATGTCAATTATTTGTGTAAATTTTAAACCTACTGAATTTATCAACTAATAAAGCAAATGTTGATGCCTTATTTTTGGAGATACTTACTTGAACTTATAAAAAGAATGAAAGATCAGTTTATGAATCAATTAGAACAGACATGGACTATTAGACACTGTTTCAAAAGAAATTAATCATATATAAAATTTTGAATATGTTTTCCAACCAACAAAAATGTTTCGTATTCGAATTAGATTCTTCACTCCTATAAGAAAAACACTTATGTATGATTCCTTTTTTTCCTTTTTCTTATTAATATTATTATATGTCTCTTTCCTTACTGTTACTTCCTTTTGATATTTAATTAAGAAATATTAAACTTAATAAATATTAAAATATCAATGTATGTATAGTCATAAATATCATAATGCGAAATAAATGCATAAAAAATTCATAAGCATAGCAATACATTCAGCGCAAAAGCAGATTAAATAGAATAAGCACAATTAAATATTTGAAGCTTGTTTAATATTTGGAACAAATTTAAATACAATAAAACAATTAGATAACATTCTTTAAATATACCAAAAAGATAGAACATGTAATCAGTATGAAAAATGTAATTTTAAATTTTAGTCATTTAAATTATTATACACAATGAAAAGAAAAATCAAAAAATTTCACAATAAATCAAATTAAAGAAAACTTTATTAGATTGCCATGGTTAACTTCATTAGAGGATATTGACCATATTCATAAGTATGGCTTTTTTGCAAAGGCAGAAGACTAGTATCTAAACCAAGCCATTACATCTCAAGGCCATGCAAAAAAAATTCAAATTAATGAAAAAACACAAGAAATAGAATATTTATTTGCAAATTTCCAAGTTTGAAATTTAGTATCTCATATTCGCAACTTTGAATTTGAATTTGTTTTTTTCTTTTTACATTCTTTATTTATTTGCACATTGACTGATATGAAATTTATTATTTATGACAATTATGAATTTAACCCTTCTTTGCATAATGGTGGAAATTTCCATCATAACCTATAATGCCCAAAAATTATATGAAAGAACAAATTCACTTTAAGTTGATCGTGTTTGGATACCTTTTTAATGTCCATTGCATAAAAAGAAACA
>JAPDSC010057069.1:52408-79054 GCA_026290005.1 Latrodectus geometricus | reverse complement strand
ATATATCATGTCATTATTAAAGATTTACTAATCTAAGTAGTAATAGTCTATAGGAAAATTTATTAAAATAATGAATATCTTTATTTATTGGAATATTGTTGCGAGACAATCATCACATTGAATGTTTCTCATAAATTTTTCATTTTATTAAATTCAACTTAAGTTATTTCTATTCATTGATTTAAACTTAAATTCTCCCATGAGAGAGGTATATGAAATAATTATATATGTAAATTTGAAATGCTTATATATTTTACGTTTTAACTTTAAGAAAGTTTAAAGAGGCTAAAAGTATAATGTACTCCAACGTCAATGTATTTCTAAATAATTTCTCTAAAAAGTTTTCAGTAGTAACTCATTTGCTTTGAATCATTGAAAAAGTGCATTTATTGACTCATTAATCTCATCTTTAGAATAAAAATGGTGCAAACGTGTTTTTGTAGATTGAAATATAGTTCCACGTCGCTGATTAGGTAATAAGGTACGAATGTTCTTTTACTTTTGTGTGTTTACTTCAGAAACTCAATTTTTCATTTTTATAAAAAGAAGAGTAGTATTGTCATACTGGATCTGTGGTCTTCTAACAATCATCTCTTCAACAACTATTAGAAGACATTTAATTATTATTTACCACTTAACAGTGAATGTCTGCTGTTGATTTTGTTCAGATCTGTGTTTATAAATAAAATTTAATTTCCTTAGTAAAATAAAATTGTTTTAGACAGACACGTTTTCTTTATGTATTTCATGAATTCTATATTTTCTGAGAAAATTGTATGTATCACTTTTACTTAGCTAGTTTTCGTTTTACTGTTAGGGTTAAAAAATCTCATGCTCATATTTCTTGACTTTTTGGAACAACAATAATGTTATTCTATTTCATTAACAGTTATGATTTCAGAAATAATACTCAGCCCAAGTATCTTAAGGGCTTACAGATTATGACATGGTCGTTTTTGGCACTCAATTAAATATAGCTGTACTGTTGAGAACAATTTTTCCAACGTAACCCTTCGTCAATTTGTTCATATATGATGGTGAATTCAATGCTAAGCTCCTTTTTTATCATTTGATAGATTTAGCAATTATAATTGGTTAACATTTTCCGAAGGTAGAAACAATATCAGAGATTATAGCTTCAGTCAGGGTATTCTGCGCCCAGAAGGGAATTTCAAAAATAATAAAATGTAACCAATTTCATTACAGAAGAACGAAATGAGCTTTCATTTTCATATCTTTTTAGTAAATATTGAATGCATTTATATAATTTAATCGTATTTTAAACTTATAAGAGATCACAAGATGATAATGATCATCATTCTATCTTCTATTTAAAAGTTTTACAATTTGAAATTGGCCAATTTATTATTATTTGCTAGGATAAACAGCTTATACTTTCAAATCTGCATTTAATTTTCCCCACCACTTCTCCTCTGAGCATATTCCAAAAATTAAAGGTATTGTCACAGTAGAAAAACTATTATAAAATGCATTAGATGAAAGTATAGAATGAAATCATCTTTTAAATGAAATAATATTTTATGAAATAATAATATTAAACGTAAGATTTGGTAATGAATACTCAAAGATTATCTTTAACTTTTATCCATTTCATAAATTAAATAAACTTTACAAAAAAAAGTAATTTTATTCATTCCATATATAAACTTTTTACAAGAAACTTAGATGGTATGATCTATATGGACTGCCATTCCTTAAGGATCTGAAACCCTCAACTCCCTTTGGAAGATTGTCGGTCATACCAAGTAAAGGGAAAAGTAATTTTTATATTCTCCTTTTCCTCACTTTTTTCCCTAGTTTATTCTGTACAAGGAACTTTGATTCTTGGATCAGACGACATTCGATCTCAAACCGATCACTTTTTTTCTCTTCAAGTCGACTTCTTTCAATTTCCTTGTACTTTGATCCCTGTACCAGATTCCTCAGAGGAATTTCAAATATTTTTCCTTCATTTTTTTTATTTCCATTACTTTTTATTTTACTTTTTTGGTTTTTTATAAGACTTTTTCTCTCATTTTGCTATTGGGAGAATGTTTGGTGGGATTTTAAAAGGATTTAGTTTTGGTAAGTTTGTGCAGTTTTCAAGTTCTTGGTTTAGTCGAGTTTTCCTAGTCACATTCGAAGTTTCGAATTTTATTCAACAGTAAGTCATTTAACTTTGAAGAAATATGATTTATGATGCACTTTTAAATTTTGCTCACGATAATATGTAGAAGAAATTTTCAAAAAATATTTTATTTATAGAATTAGTTTTTAATACTTTAAAAATTACGTGAAATTTTGGTTTAAACGTATATTTATCTTTCAACCGCTTACAAATGTTGAAATCATGATTGTTGAATATTGAAGTCAAAGGGCTAACTTGTGTTGCGTTTTGTTATTTTGGAAAGATTTATACAAATACATAAAATTAATCCTAAATTGAGTAAGTATTTTATGGGATTTACGATAACAATAGATAAAAAAATATGCTTAGAATTGTTGTACATAATACTTTTAAGGCAAGAGGGTTTCTATGATTTGTAGGAGATGAATAGGAGATTTTGATTATTGACTTATTGTCAGGAACATTGAAGTAGAATAATTAATGACAAATGACTCTGTGCATCATTCAGAAACTACTTTCATTTTAACTAAAATCTATTCTATATGACTCCAATATTTTCTGACGACTTGCGTCACAACTCAATGCTCACCATGTTTTAGATGTAAAACTACTCCCTTTCAAGTCAAAACCTGTAATAAGCCTCGCGACTATTGTAAAATGAAACTAAAGTGTTGTGTCTGCCTTTTCTTCTGAAATTTTTGTAAAAGTGTATGCTTGGAAGTTTTCAGTTAATTTACTTTGAAAGATGTGATTACGATCTATTATTTACGGAAATATTTCCATATAATAATATAGAATGGATATAAAAATATTTTAACACTCCGGCTGTTAAACTGTCCACTACGCTAAGTGGTTTCGGCCCTTCGCCCCCTTTTCTAAATAATTATATACCATTCTATACGGAGTTGAATGTTTCGGGTTCATTCGCAATCACTGTTGAACAACAGATTAATGTCATCGAGCTTCTGCTTTCTACTGGATCTGGGTTCTTTCTACTGGATCTGGAGGGGGAGAGTGCTTGGGAATTTTACTGTATTTTTCTTGCAAAACATGGCTCATAATCTATGAAAAGTTATACGTGTGATAAATAATTCATAGATCATACCACGATTTTCTTTTAATAATTTCTTAAGCACCGAGACTTCAAAAGAATAGCAAACCACTAAATGCAAACATACAGTTATAACTAGCTAATATAAATAGGAGAGTCACATGCAAATGTGTGTTATGTTGTTTTGTATTGTCTTAGCATGGTGGCATATGTAATTAAATGTGAAAAAAATTATGCAAAAGGGAATTGGTCCTTTAAATATCATTTTATTACTTCATTAATTTGTTCCAGAAGAATAATATTAAAATATTATCCATAACATGTTTCTCGAACTTTGTCAAATATGACCAAAGTTGTATTTAGAAACGAGAATAGGTTTGATTTAAAATACAATGGCAAGTTTATAAATATATAGAGACAAGAAAGCAGGAATGGGTATTATCCATTGATTTTATAAGACATCAATGGATAATACCCATTTCTTTGGGAAAGCATTGATGTCTATCATGTCGCATCTTATACGGTGGTTTGTTTACTTGTGGGCTCAACGTTATCTCATGAAGTTCTCGATATACTATAATACAGAGTGATCAACTCATTTGTTTTTGATTTATATACATCTACATATACATGTATCAAGAAATTCAACCTCTTTACTTATTTACTATATCAATAATAATGTGATGATATCGTTATTACACTTTTTAAATCGAAAATTAGTATTTTAGCATAAAATAGCATAATAAATTGTTAATTTAAATATTGATAAATTTTTTTCTGATTTTACACAAATGGCATAAGTACATTTTTACTTTTTTATTTTTGAAACTAATTTCATAAGGTTGTGAATGAATAAGACCATTTCATTACCCAATTCATCAATTCCAAAGTGTACTTGGACATAATTAGAGTTTTTGTTGCTTAACTGGAGACATACTGTTGATGTCAACAAGACGAAGCCACTTCGCACACGTCAAACATATAAATATCAAAGCTTAAGGGATATTTTAATGACCGTTTGAATTTATTAGCAATTTGATCATCAAGATCATCAAATCCCACCTATTAGATTTTTTAATAGACCTCAGTAGCATGGTTTTCCCGTAAAGTTCAGCAAACATGAATGATTTAACGCAAATTATAACTAAAGAAATTTAGCTGAATATACCAAGAATGTTGCAAATATATGAAGAAATAAAACATTCAGTGATATAAGCCTATTTCCAGACCTGAATCAAAGAGCCAAAGGTTGAGTTATAGATACTTGATTCTTGTTCTCTGTTTTTCACATGGATTTTGAAAATCCGCTGAAGAATAATATTGATTTCTTAACTACTATAATGTGGCTGTAACATTGTTGAAAATTGTATGGAATGTGAAGCATTGTTATCTAGTTTTAAATTAACTTAAATGAAAAACACTGTGGTTTTTTTTTCTTTGATTCAGATTTAAATTTTTATTATTGATCCCAATATAATGTCATTTTATAACTAGTAAAAATTCAGTTTTATTTTTATCTTAATGAGTAAACTTTAATTATACATCATGTATAAGTATATTTTTCATTTATCTTTCATGCTATTTTGGAAGTGTTGGTTGATATTGCTTGCCTTACTTGAAGCATAAAAATGAGTTCAATTTATATTTTAAATGTGAGTTTATACTTTTTATTTATAAATTATAGGAAGATACTACAAAATAAATGAATATTTACATTTAAATTTTTAAATAAAATATAATACAAAAAGAAAATGCTTAGAAATTGATAACAAAAAAGTATTTATAAGTTTACATGCTCCTCATTACATTTTGAATCTTTACTTAAAAATATCTTGAAACATGTTTTAACAAATAAATATTTCTGATTATTTAATTTATCCAAAAGAGTTTAAGCTTAAACATTTTTTTCAATATTTAATGCAAAAGAAATCATTTTTAACTAAAGAAATGAATTTTTTAATTTTATAATCGTATAACCGTTGCTTTTGTATTTGAATAAATGAAGAATTGCTCTAGAATTCATAAGATTTCCTTAATAATTATCTTTGAAATGGGGCAGACGTTTCTAACAAATATCAGTAGAAGAGATGCAATTTAAATTAAGTTTAGAGCTTCTGGCTTGATTTTATTTTTAAAATATCCAATTTTCCTTTGAATCTCACAAACAGATATTCGAAATTAGCGTTTCCCACATTTATCAATAAGCACATTTATTGGTGCACAAAATTGTTAATCTTTGATAACATGTTATACATTGATCCCTTTTTTAATGTGCATTGCAAAAAAAAGTAGGAGAGCAGATAAAAACAAAGAAAAAAACAAAAGTATCCTTTGATGAGGAATATGTCTAAATATAAAAAGATAAAAGTGGCAATAAATACATTGTAAAATTCAATATAAGGAAGAACACAAGTAATTTATATGAAACATTTAAACTTTTGAAAGATAAGAGAACGTGAAAATGTTGTTTAGGAAAACAATTTGGTTTTAAGTAACTAGGTAAAACATTTTCTTTTTTAAAGAAAAAATGTTTCGTATGATATATAGTGCTCTCGAGCAAGAGATTGTACTCTAAAAACATGTTGGCAAATAATGGTTCATGCCTGAGCAATTGCAAAATTTTAGTTCTAATTTAAACGAAAAGGTTTTGGTTTCACAACAACGTATTATTCATACATGTCCAAAAATATAATTGAATTAAAGCATAAAAAAAATACAGGTTACACCATATTGTTACTGCTTCAAGAACGTCCTACACATGATGATCCTTATGAATTGTGAAATAATTTGTTAGAATACTTTCGAGTGTCTGCTAAATTACTACGGCTTTTAGACGAAATACTTTCTGTGCGTTAATTACTTTGTAAATTAATTATATTTTTTAAAATAAAAAGCTTTAGTAAACGCATTAAGCATACATAATTAAGAAAGATAAAAGCTATAAAAGTAAAATTTGGAAAACAATAATTTAAAAAATTAACTAAATAAGGCGCAGTAAATATCCCGAATTCAATGATGAAAAGTTTTCATTTTCTGGGCTTATTTAATTGGAATATTACGTTTACATAATACATTTATACGAAAAATGAATATTGAATACAATTATAATTATCTTTATATGTCAACCAACAATTTTGCTAAATTTATTTGCATTATTTTTATATCTATTATATGAAATTCAAACTGAGATTTAAATATTATTATTCTTTTCTTTATTTATTGTAAAGCTACATCAATTTGATTCCAGATACAGTAATTAAAATTAAATTTTTAACTTAATTTTTATTACTGTATCTAGAATTAAAATGTACATGACAAAAGTTTATGTGATGAGTGAGATCTGCAATACACATTACTTGTTTTCTTTCTCATGCAGCATCAAAAAAGATGAAAAAAAAACAAACTTCTCAGTCAGCAATATCAGCAGTCAATGCTAAATGACACCATTTTCATTTCAACCTACAATATGAAAATTCCCGTAATATCATCTCATAAATGGCCCTATTTTCCTATTTTACGACTGCTATAAGGTAATGCTCGTACAAAATGATTCAGCCTATCCAATTTTATGTTCATGGCAGAGTAGGGGGGATGGATGGAGCACCCAAATGACTTGTTGTGGGTGCAAATGCGGCAACAATATCGACTGTGCAAATACATTTGCCATTTTGATGTTCGCACTTATTTCTCAAGTTGGTTTTGTCATATGATACCATTTTTTTATCATATAGAATGATGGTATTAAGGAAGCATTCAGTAATATTTTATATCATCACTTCAGAAATAAGAGAAATAAAAACTACTTAAGCTAGATTCAAATAGTAATATATTGTAAATTCTCTCAATGTATATATATATATATATATATATATATATATATATATATATATATATATATATAGTTCAGAATTCTTTTTTTTTAACTAAGAGCAAAATATATATTTCCATAGAATTTGAATTGTTTCAAACTTATATTCACTAAAGACCATTTACATATGGGCTGACATAACTTAAAATTGTCTTGTTAATATTTGTTCGTAGAACTTTTTAAATTTTGAAATAATACATTTTTATAAAAATTGCATTTAATAAAAAGTAGATATTGCAAACCCTAATGGGATTTCTTTTCAAAATATATGGCAGCCACATGAAATATATTTGCATTATTACGATCTTATTACAGAGATGGTCTCATAAAAGAAAATTGCTTCTAGAAATACGAGCGAAATACATTTACATCTGTATGCAGCTGTGATTTGAATAATAATGGAAGAGAAATAATTTAAGATATGCTTTTTCTTATATAACAAAAAGAGGAAATTAGTTAAGGATTAAACTCATGACGGAAAGTATTCCTAATCCTAGATAGAAATAGTCATTTATCTTTTTAGAAAGAGAAAAGTATTTAAATTCCTCACTACAGGAAATTCAATCAGCACATACTTTGAAATAAATGTCTCCTACCCTTAGCTATTCATCACAATGTATCACTGAGAAGTGTGTTTATAAACTACGTTCGTGAATAAAACATTATATTTCTATTTCCTATCTCATCTTCTTAGTATGCCTAAGAAAATTTAAATTGTGTTGCAGGGAATATTTTGTTATAAATAATGGGCAAAATAGACGAAAAGAGAAAAACGTTGAAATTTAAAAATGATCTTTTCCCTACGTGCTATTTATATTGTTAAAATCAACTATTGTTATTCGTCTACTTACAGATAAATCTTGCAAATTTATACAAATGTTAGAGAGAAATATTTTTCAAAATTTCTAGTGAATTCGATAACTAGTGTGATGTATGTGGGCTTAAATTTGGCTTGATATTTTGTTATTAATGTTTAGAAAACTCCTAGACCAATGTTATTATCTGTTTATTTCTACACCATTACGTGAAATATACAACTTAGAAAATAAATTTCTTTGGCGTTAATAAAATAGCATTTTATGCTTAAAATTTCCAACAGCTGAGAAAATTATTGAATAAAATTTGTTATTAAGCAATATTTTTCTTAACTATTCATTTTTACATTAAACTGGAATTGAATTTTTAGTCAATATTTCTTATAGAAATATAGCTATAACCAAAACTTTATATTTTGAAATGGGGAGAATAAAAAAGAAATTGTAAGAAAAATTCAAATTTATTGTCCTTAATATATGTTTAATAAATAATGATAAACCTGAGAAAATTACTGATCAAATATAATTCTTTAAAAAATAACACATAGTTTACAGTTAAAATTTTCTGTTTAAAAACACATCATTTAATGAAAAGAATCGCAATAACTAAAAACATTTAACATATTCATGCATTTAAATATATATCTAATGGTAACGCTTCATGCTCCCAAGATTATTGGGTGGGGAAGGTTAATTCAGCTTTTCAACCCTTCCATGGATGGATAAAACTGAGTATCAAACATGCTTGGAAACTAAATAGTTTCGGTTTTGCGTTAGGCTGACCACCTAACTGGGACATATTATTCGCAACCTAGATACATTGGTCAAGAAAATAGATATGGACAATATAGCCTTGGCCTTAATTGATATAAATTTTACATTTACTATTATACAAAATTAAGTTATTTATTTTTAAGACACCTTATTTATCATATTTTATTATTTTTATATCTCTAAATGCTAAATATCATATGTCTATGTGTCATAATCTAAATAATAATTAATTTAGCTTTTTATGAAACTTTTCAAGTGAAGTATCATCAAACTACTTTCCAAAAAATATATTTACATTTTTATCATGTAATTTAATTGATACTACTGTCTAATAAAAGTAATTTTAATTTATGATTTATTGCTTAATGCGATTTTAACTTAAGTATTACGAATCTGATTTTCAATGCATATAAATAATTATATATGAGTAACTAATAAAAATGCGAACCTTAGTTATCTGATTTTTATTTATGATGAAGCAACTTTTTTAATGTAAGTAGAGGTTTGATATACTGTTACGAAATTTACAAGATTTGATATTTTTTTGATGAAAAATAAATTAAATATATAGTTTTTAATCTGTTCCTCAGATGTTTGCACAAATAGAAAACTTTTATGTGAAAACTGAGATTCATATAAATTACACTTACAATACATTATGTTTTCGTATAAATTTGTATTGGTATTAAAATTATCACTTTTACAGAAATTTGTCTCAAATGATTTGAGTTTATATTTCTAATGAACTTTGAATGTAATTTTTTATAAAAAGAAAATAAAAATCATAACTTTTATAGATTGTTAGCACCTTCATATTTTTTTTTCAGTCATCCCTCCTGTTACGGAATGATGATTCAGTGTCATGTTTCTAAATTCTAATAAGCTTTTTAATTTAATTGTATGAAAATTTTATTAAAGTATTTTTCTTTTTAGTTGATTAAAAACTAAAGTATGCTTGAGAATTAAACAATGTTTGCATAAACCACTTTTTTAAAATATATCCCCATTTGTGAAGTCACGAATATAGTTAAATTTAGTCTGTGTCTTAAATAAATATAACAGATACAGGCGCATCAGGTGCAAGTGGTATGGTTACACTTTCCTAAGTAAGAAGTCCCGAGTTCAAACTCTGTTTCAACAACAACTGTCAACTAGGCTTTGACAGTTACTGTTGAAACCGAGTTCAACAACAACTGTCAAACCCGAGTTCAAATAACACACAATATTTTACCTGTTATCTTGTTCAAACAACTAAATAACAGGAAAAATGCTAGTAGTTCTAATTTTCCATATTCATCCCATATATATGGTATTTTTTGAGCTTGAAACAAAATAATTTGGAATAAAATGAGACAAATAATTTAGTTTTAATTTCGGTACATATAAAACACCTGTATAATTTATGTTCTGATATAACTTTGTATTATACTTTTTACCTTTCTAGCTTACATTTTATGAGTATAAGAGAAAATAGAATCATGTAAGATATAATATATTACTTCATATAAATGTTGGATCGAGTATTATAACGGAAGTTCTGAGATATTTTAGAAAAAAAAAAGAAAATTCAAATGAAAGATCCAATACATAAAAATTTTTTTTTTTACTAAGATTACTATTGCAGATATAGTTTATAATTCTACTTTTTGCACAGAATGCATTTATAATTTTCACATTGGAATAATAAATGGAATGGAAATGCTTACTTTCCTCTAGAATTATAAGATTCATAGTTTTGGAAATTACCAATCTATTTATTAGCTACTGAAATAAGCATAATAATAGATTATTCTTCAAGAGCAAGTATAAAGATACTAATTTCTTTGTACCTTAGTAATCTTAATAAAAGATAAATACAAAGTAATAATGAGGTGAAAAGCGGGTTGTTATGCAGAAATTCCAATCTTGGAACTTTTGAAAACTCTCGCTTATAAATTCCTGACAGAAAAGTTTCTTCCTCACAAACAAGCAGAACAATCGACTTTCCACGCTTGTTTGAAGATTCAGCAAAGGAAACGGAAGAATGGGACCCTCATTCATTATCGGTTTGCAGCAAACAAGTCATTCACTAATTTGTAAAATTTTCCTGTTTTGATATTTGTTTGTCTGAAATCTTAAAGTCGGAACTACCTCACTCCTTTTCATTTTCCGTGGTTTTAATTCTTTAGCACGTTTTCTGTGATGTCAAGGAAAATGAAGTTAAAATTCCTGCTAAGCATTTACCAACTTGTACCTCTGGCATTCGAAACAGGGAAGATCTTACTTTCTTTGTTATGCTTAAAGTCACAGGACAGATGATGAGTAAACAGTTTTTAATTGTTAGGATTTTTCTTGAAAGAAGTAGTTTGTTACTAATTTAAAACTCGTTATGGAAGAAAACTCTCAGAAAACTTAGAAATATTTCCCCAAACTGTAAGACTATAATAAAGGAATAAAGAAGATAAGAAAATGGGACAAAGAAAATAGACATGATGGAATTTCAAACAAATTAAGAACAAATTAGAAACATTATAACTAATGTAACTAGTTAAAGTTTATAAAATTTTATTAACAAAATTTGAGAATAATGTTGAGATCTGTTGTAATGTTATTGTAGTTATTTTATAAAAAGGCACTGTCAATTTTCTATTTATATACATCATTAGAATAGTCTTTCATAATATAATATCTATATTAATCTAATATTGTAAAAGTCTAATATTTAATATTACAATTCTGTAAATGAGACATACAAGTAAAGGAGAATTAAATTCTAATGAGAAGAATATTTGAAATTATTACTCTAAAAGTACTACAACTTGTATGTGAAATGTAACTTTTGTCAAATATTGCATTGTAACTTCATTACCTTAAAAGTGAAATTCATTTTTTATCATTCATTGTGTGATATTTTGATTTTTTGAATAAAATAACAAGATCAGGAATTTACGAATATATCTTTTTGTATTAGAATCGAATATTATATTTCTATGAAAAACAATTATCAGGAAAAGCAATATTATCTTAGACGTTCTGTTGCAATACTACAGTATATGAAATCAATTATTTGTCAATTACTTACTCATATGCTGTTTATAAGGAAGCATAAAAACTTTTAATTAAGAAAACATGAGTTGCCTTAGAAAATAGCAACATGAGATTTGCGTGGTGTTGCTTTGATGCTAATAAATATATATTTCAGGCAAATAAAAGAATTTGTCAATTAAATATTATAAAATGATGCAAACTACCCACATAATTTATTCAAACAGAAAAAAGTTCTAGCGGTTATTTATTTACTTGTTAAAATATTGAATGATTGTCTATAATTATAATAGATTTATTGTGCCGTTTTCCATAATTTCTATATATTTATTTACAATAAGATGGTTGAAAACTGAAAATATATATGAAATCATCTGAAAGCTTTATTAAAGTGTGTTTCCTTTAAAAGAAATTATTTGAAGAGAATCGAAAATTTTAAAACTAACATTTTTCGATTTTTTTCATTAATCTATATCAATAATTAACTATATTAATTATTGATATAGAAAATTATTATAACAACTTTTAAATTTTTATAATAATTTTCTATCTCAATAATTATAATAACAGTTTAAAAATAGTACATACCAAAAAAGTGCCAAAGTCCTTCCCTTAACATTTTTTGAAAGATTTATTTTTTGAATTATGTAGAAAACTTTTGAACATTACAACTTTAAATTCTACTAATTTGATTATATATAAATTCCTGTTTAAATAATATTCTATATAAACACACTGTGAGATGCAAATAATACATTACAAATTATGGAACTCATCATAAACAGTTTACTTTGCATAAAATAATAAATTGAATTATTTTATGTATCAATTCAAACATCTTTTATCATAACAAATTACCTTCCGTCATTAATTCAGCACTTGATTATTTTATCGGAATGTATGAAATCAGAGATATGATATTTGATATTTTTTTATGATATTTGATTTTATGCTATTTTTTTTTATTTCTTAATATTTAAGAATTATTTTTTTTTACTATTAAAATCTATTTAAAAAAATTAATTCAAATAGAAACTATAGTTCAAATAAAAAACTATAAATTTAAAATAAAAAAAGAATTTCAATTTGCCACTACATTGAAGTACCGTATTTCTAATATTCCTTCAAATTAACTAAAATTTTTATTATTAATTTAGCATTATATTAGTAAAGCATACATTTTACGTCAAAAATAACATTTTATAGTGTTTATTGGGTTAATAAAATAGACTAAAGGAAATAAAAAAAGCATTATAATTGTAGGTAAATTTTATTTAAAACAATTGCTTCGTTGAATGAAAAATGCGATGAAAAACGGGAAAGATTATTTGAAAAAATTGCTTACCACAGCCTGTCTTTAATTATTAAAATGTATTCTCTATCGATTTATTGAAAGTAGTAATGAACATTTTTTCTCGACATTTGTTTTGTAAATCATCATTACATTTAAGCAAATGAAACCACAGTGTATGCTTGTCGTCATTTTAACAGAGCTCATCTTTAATGCATTATTTGGGTTTTATTTATTACTGGTTGCCACAATCCTAGTGATGTTTCGAAGATTGCCCCACAAGGGTTTTTCTAGTATTGGAAATAAAAATAAAAAGAGAGAAAAACAAGTGAAATGTTGAAAGTTACGTTTATTCGTCTCATCTCTTTATGTATGTGGTAAACGGATCTAGTAAGTATATCTTCATGCAAATTTTCCTTTTCTCCAATTATCAAAATTGAGCAGTAAAAATGCATGAAATGAACTATCATGTCACCAAGCTGATGTATGTAATTTAAAAGAACAAAATTGCATAATAAAACGTTCATGCGATCAAAGTTAATTCAGATTGATTAAAAAATATCTGCTTTAATTATGGAGACTATTTTTATCGTCAATAATTTAATTACTAAGAAGGTTTCGATTTAATATTTGCTTTCCGAATTGAAAGCAGATTTAGGTTTCGTAATAGATTATTAAAACAATTAAAGGAAAAATAAAGCAATTGAAATTTACTTCAATTGTATTTTATCTATTGACTTCACAAAATTTGTAAATGGTTTTTCAAATGATTATGTAAATTAAACTAAACAAAAGTTTGCAAATATTTGAAAATATTTATTATAGGTTTAAATCAAACAATATAGTGTAGGAAATGACTATGATTATTTGAAAGTTGAAAGTGTATTTAAAGTTTATTCAATCAGGAATAATAATTCAATTTAGATATAAAAACATTCAATTTCTTTTTTACATTTAAACTCTATCATTTTTAGGTATATCAGGTAAAATTATATTGTTCTTCTTGAGGCATTAAAGATTTTGCTCTATTTCATTCAAGTTAATACTTCCTTTAAGATATGAGGAGAAATAGTTTTATTCTTGTAGTACAATGATTAAATTTAAATAAAGATTATAAAAATTCTATCTTCAACTATTCATTCTATCCACATAATTGGCACATATTAATTTAATATTTTGCTCAATTAATTATATATATTTGGCATCTAAATTATAAAATACATATGTGTAGTGGTATTTAAATAAATATTTTTTATGCTTAAATAATTGATTTTCAAAATAAAGACATTTGAAATTACTTATTTCGTGTATATCGCAAAACAAGAAAACTCTAGATTAATTTATTTCTTCAGATAAATTCTACATTATGGCAATATTTATTTTATGAATAAAATAAATTCTAAAATTTAATCAAACATTTATCTAATAATAACTATTAATATATGATTAATTAAGATTACGCTAGTAAATGAAATCCATTGTCTATGAAGTAAAATTTCTTGATAGATTTCTTCCTAAAAGCTGCAATTACCACAAGCTAAGATGTAGTTATGTTCTTAAAAGAATTTAAGTTTGTGAAATATTTACGCAATGTATTCTTATGAAAGACATAATTTTTACGACAAGATTGTAAACTTAAACAAAGAAAAAAATCATTAATTATTTATCAGAGTGTGAAATCATTTAAAAATTTATTGTGTTTAGATATTATAACATTAATCTTAAAGATCAGGATCAAATGATTATTCATAGATAATGGTGTTGTCAAAATATTCAGTCATGAGTCAGTTAGGAGAGATTATAATCATTTAATTAAGCCTGCTTGATAAAAAAAAAATTGCGTGGAGATTTATAATAATTTTGAGATTAATTTTTATATAACTCCATCCAATTGCTTGACAATATTGGGCATAACTTAATTAGAACTTAGCTTATTTCAATTTATTAAAATTTCCATGTATTTGAATAAATAAGAAATTTCTAACTAGAGCATTGTTTGCCAATACATGTGTTTGTTTTATAAAAACCACAAATAAGTTTTATTAGAGATTCATTTGGAAGTTTTTTGGATTATAAAATCTCGCTTTTATTATGCAAAGCAGAGCATTTTAAAAATAAATAAATTATATGCATTATTTAAGGTAATGATATTCAACTAAACTTCCTTATATGCTTAATCTTGTATTTAAGTTTCATAAAAAAATTTAGCTTAATTTGATAAACATGTTTGAATGTAAATAGAGTTAATTTATTTAGAAAACAAATCATTTAAATTGGAAAAAGAAAAAGAAAACAAATTCTGAAATATAAAATATATATATATAAATTCTTCTTCAAAAGAACAAAAAATATTAGTACAAAATAAATTAAATAAATATGTTGAAAAGTACTTAAGTTTTATTGGTATCTTATCGAGAATATCTAAGGAATTTTCTATATGAATTCAATAAATTGAGAGCTCTACTTTGTGCATAGCTGGAATTTGATTATTTTAAAGTTTTTCACTATCCATATTTATGAAAATGTTAAGCTATGAGAAAAAAATATTACTTTTTTTATATATGTAATTCTTACAAACTTATTTTATTTTTAGTAAAAGAAAACAAATAAACACACCAACTGTCACATTAAAATTTTTATCCATAATAAATTTGCATTATAAAACTTTTATCTTTCTTAAATTAAAGCACACTTAAGTTTTATTTTTTAACATCAACGCATTTTATGTACATTAAAATGAAAATTATATGTGCTCTTAAGAAGTTAAAACAATATTTTATAAAGGAAAACAAATGTAAAATAATTAAAAAATAAAAGTAATTCTTGAATTAAACTAGTAATTTGTTTTAAATTAAAGAAAATAGTTTCATTAAAAATAAAAGATAATTTCATTTTTATGAACCCAAAAATATAGTTAGGAAAATAAAAGAAGAAAACAAGAACTCCTAAATTCCCTTTAAATTGTGTCCATGTTCACTGTGGTACACTTGTATGAGAAAATAAAGGCTGTTACATAGAGTAGGAAAAAGGAAAAAAACTCGCGTAAAAAATTCTACGCTCTACTCTTAGGCTCCACTTCTACATTCAATTCAGCTCCAGCCACAATCTCTTTCGTAGAAACATTTATGAGCTTTTTGCCAGAATTGCATGTGCTGCAAAGAATCTCTCGGGATTTCTTGGAGTGGTAGGGAGACTCGGTAAAAATTTCTCGACGTCCTAGAGTAGGTGATTGATAAGGGGCACGCAACACGCAACGTTGCACGACACTTCTTTTAACTCTAGGGAGCACAATTAAAACGTTCCACGGAGTGATTTCGTCAAAGACTCCTCGCTTTTTTCAGGTTGTTCCAAAGTGTTCAAAAGGGGAAATAAATGACTCCACCCAGGTAGATTTCAGAAAAGAGAAGTTATGGCTCTGGAAACGCTGTTGATCTGCTATTTATTTGAGTTAGTACAGAAAGTTATTTCTAGGTCTCAGGCGTGAAATTCGTCAACTACTATAGTTTATTTCTTTTCTTTCCAAGATGTTTCTGCCTTAAAAAATCCAGTATAAAAACATAGCTTTGCAAAGAGTATTTAAATTGCAGTATCATATTTTTTACTCTTTAAAACGTATGTGTGTAAAAATGATACATTTTTAATCAACCGAAGTTTGTTTTACTTTCATAATCTAATTGGATTACACATAGAATTAACTCACACGAGCAATTGGATCTTTCATCGTTGACGTAATTGATTGCATTTATATACTAAAATATCTATACATCATTACCAAGACAACGAAACAAATTTCTGAACCAAGCTAATTAATAATTTGCTTCATTCTTCCATTAATTATATATAATTTACTTCATTATTGCACTTTAATTAGAAAGTCAGTAAGTATTGTAATGTTTTCCTCTCCGAAATTCAACATTTTTTATCAAGCATGTTTATTTCTATGCTTATTTAATTTAAGACAAAATCTAAAAAAAGTATTTTTTCAAAGAATTTTTTTTATATTTATTACCTCCTTACTGAGGGATTTAAATGCATTCACGTGTATTAATTGAGTCAAAAATCACCAAGCTCTATTGATGTCTTCATCAAATGCATTGTTAATTTCATTATTTAATTGAGACAAAGATAGCAAAATACAATGATGTCTTCATTTCTTTGATTTTTCTAATCATTTTAGAAAAATTTGAATTATTTTGTGAAGGATTGTTTACATTTTTAATGTTATTTCTTTAAAATTTTTAGTCTCTCTAATTAATTATTTTATAATTTAAGTCTAATTAATTTTAAATAATTTAGTCTTCCCGTTATAAAATGTTATTTTTTACACATTGCAGTATTTCAAACACAAAGATTTCTAATCTCTAAGTTTTAATCCATTTTGATTCCTAATTATCAAATAGAGTATCACATATTTATAATTTGTTGTTCGTATTTACTTTAAACCTTAGAATTAATGTTTTAACTCCTCTGCTGAGGATTTCATTGTGTCTTAATCATTGGAAAAAGTCCTACCAGAAAAACCCGAGTTGAATAATTGATTTTGATATTTTTTATACCAGTACATTTTTAAACGTACATTTAGAAATTGTCTTTCTTAATATTATAACCTTGTCTAGAAACAGAAAATTATCATAAAAGATGTAATTTTAGGTGAATCTTGAATGTTTTCTGTAGCTAAATGTTGTAAAATTTCTTCGCACACCTATGAAACACAACTGACAAATTATTTTCTTATAGCATCTTATAAAATATTTGGTTTTGAATCCAGTATTTTTAGAAATACAGAATACATAATGAATACAG
Source organism: Latrodectus geometricus (assembly GCA_026290005.1). Taxonomy (NCBI): domain Eukaryota; kingdom Metazoa; phylum Arthropoda; class Arachnida; order Araneae; family Theridiidae; genus Latrodectus; species Latrodectus geometricus. Next base: position 61,300 of record JAPDSC010057069.1, on the reverse strand, counting down.
AGTACATATTTTACAGAGAGATAAATAATAGTGGCAAATTTTACATTTAATTTTAATTTTATTAATAAAGATTTATATTTTTTGTAACTACATTTAATTTATAAAATTTATTCCTTTTTTAATTTTTCTAAAATAAGTAGAACTTATGTTTAATACAGTGGTAAAATCTCTGCCAAATCGTTTTTTTTTATACATTTGCATATAAATATATTTCTTAAGTCTCAAGAATATATTTAGAAAGCACTGTCAGTTTCAATGTAAATAAGCTCACACTAAATTTTCATCATAATTGTAAAATAATTGAAAATTAATCAGCTTAGTATCTGAACTAATCCGCCAAACTTTAATTTTAAAAGTACTTAAGTTAAAGTTAGCGAATACGAAAAGATTTATACTTAAAATGCTTTATTTTAATGAAAAAACAAAGAAAATGCTTTCTTTAGTTAAATACATTTTTAGCTAAAAATTCATTTTAATAATATGAATGCAGCTACTTATATATTTTGAATTACTAAAAGAATTTTCTAACAAAATACATTTTTCTTAAATATTTTTACGAATCTATAACTGGGCATAAATTTTATAAGGAAATTGTATGAGTAAAAGTATATAAATAAAAAACTAAAACCTATTTATTTAAATATATATCTATAATAAATTTCATAATTCAAAATTATACATTTCTTTGATAATAGCTTTCATTCTCGTGTGTCAATAAATAGTTGAAGAAAAAGTGAGATTAAGATAATATGCCACGTACAACTAAGTAAAAACTATAATTAAAAATGCTTTAATATTCATTCCTCTCATAGTTTGCTATTAATATCTCTTTAAAATAATGTATGAACTTTTGCAACATTTCTTTTAAGTTTCATCAGTCAAAAGACAAAATTAAAGATAAAATATTCACTTCATCAATTTTTTTACAAAAAAATATTTTTTCCATTTTCACTCCTCTAATTCCAAGACATTAAATTACTAGATATATTTTCCATTTTTTTCATCAAAAAAAAAAAACTTTAATGACATTTTTATCTTAATATCTTCACTTTCACCGATCTTCTTTTTTTAAAGTTAGCATCGGAAAAATGAAATTGTTGTTTATGTCCGCTCATAATTTAGGCAAAGCTTAATTAGTTTCTTTATACTTCTTGGCAAACTCAGCTTATTCAAAATATATTAAGAAGCTATTAACTAAATTTAAAAGATACTTAATTTGTTGTCTAAAATATTTTTTGAAATTCCAATTTATTATCTTTTTTAACGTTATACCCACACTAATTTATGTATGAAATTTTAATTCCTTGATGAATATTCAAATTATAAGTATAAAATTGCTTACCTTGGTAAATTTTATTTTTAATCTCTGAAATGAATTTTGATATATACTTGAGTAAAAGATTTTGTGAAACCTCAAAATAGCTAATGAATCAAGTTTGAATGAATTTTGGAATTAAAAGTAATTTTGTTATCTAGTTGCATTATATAACCTTTACGTACACTTTCTATCCATTTGGATAAGATTCAAATATTCAAAATATATTTTAATTGATTTGATTGATGCTGAAGAGGACATTTTCTTGCATCATGTTTTAATTGCATTAAAATATTAAGGAAGAAATATTTGCTTGCTTAAGAAAATGATACGCCAGTAAACATTTTTAGTAAAGTAATGCATTTGTATATTGCTTTGACAAGTTATTATTTCTTACATATGACAGAAAATAACTTATTGTCAAATCATAATGAGTAAAATATTTAAGTAGTGAAGCATCAAAAATATTAACTCATATAAATGTTAAATGTTTTTATGTTTCATTACTCGTATCACTATATTTTTATAATTATAAAGTAAACAGTATATTATAACAAAACACTTAATTGTTGTTGTCTAAAACTAATAATGTTGACTTCTTTTGAAAAAAAATTTTTTTTTATAAACGAGTATATGTAATGAACGATAGTAGTAGAATAACTGAAATAATAAGGTAATGCCTCCCATAAGGCTAATGATATTGCTTGGTGTAGTTTTGAAAATAATATACTATATAACCCATGATTAGTTACACTAATGTCATTATTTATCATTTTCTTTTAAAATTATATATTACCTGAAAAAACATAAAAATATTTTATTAATTAAAAAATAATTCAAATTAATTCTAATTCAGATATTTATTAGCATCTAGATTTGAATTAATTTATTGATTATTTTTATAAAAAGTTTAACTCTAATTTTATTAAATAAATTAAATTAACCCTTTAAAAGTGCACTCTTTACTTTAAAAGTGATTTTTTATAAATTTATGGAAAAATTTTAGTCTTTAAATTATTATAGAATTTAAATAATTTAAGTTCACGTAAAAATGATCCGAAAAATTCGAAAATGTTTAAAATGTATTTAGCACTTTTACTTGGTGTGATTTCTTTAAAATACCTTCCCAAGTGAAAGTTTCGGGTCGCTATTGACGAATGAAGCGAAAATTACGAGATGCGCATGGCTGGTTGGACAAGCCATTTTGGGTTCCCCAGCTGACGCGTCTAATGCTCACCCTCGTAATGCGGCAATTAAATAAGCATTTGTTTATCTTCTTCACATTGTTCAAGGATGGGTTAAAAATTAAAGATGATAAAATAGTTCACCATATTATTTTTGTATGAAAACTTTTAAATAAAAGACAATCATCATAAGTTCACAATCATCAATTCAATTAATTAAGAAATCTAAAAAAGTATGAAAAGCAACAACTACAATTCATCTTGGTGCAACAAGACAACCTAATATTTCAACACCTTTTCCTGAGAAAGTCTCTAAAGAAAGTATAAAAACTTCATTAATTTTTTACTGAATTTTATTCAGTTTCTTTCACTCAAATCTAATATATATACAACATATTTTCTTAAGATAAATTAACAAGTAATCCATTACATGTGCTACTTGCTCAAAAATACTGTTTAAACAAAATAACTTCGATTTTTTTACAAATTTTATAATAGAAATGTATGTAAAAGAATTGATTTTAAAAATCATGTTTAAATAAAAGTCATGTTTAATAGTTATAAGAATTAAAATAATATCATGAGAATTTGAAATTTAATCATTGTGTGAATATGGATTTCTAATAGTTCAATCAAATAATATTTAAAAATATTTTTCTCTAAGGAGTAGGATTGTTTATTTGCAAACATTTAAATATATAGCTGCTAATACAGAAGCTATTTTCATTTACCTAGGACTCTTTTATGACATCTATCCTGGAATCAATGGCTTTTTCTTAAGAGAAAAAAATCATCATTTGTATTTGAAAAAAAGGTCTACAATTGCTAAGAAACGAAATCAAAAGAATGTTTCATTATATCTAACAGTCACAAAAAACCGATAAAAAAATTTCCCATCAATACTACATATTGGAGCAACCTTTCTAAACTGATATCTTCAGAAGTGAAGACTGGTGGGACAATCCTTTGGGAGTTTTTTGGAGAATTGAAACACTTCTTCTTGCTTATGTTTTCCCTTTTCTTTGTTAAGAAGCTATCTAAAGTAAAAAGAAATTGATTGTTCAGAGCTAGAAATGTTACTTTCGTTAAGTTGTCTGATGAAATAGGAAACTCATAAAATTGAGTTACGTGTTTCGATCAATATCCATGTAAGGCATGGCCCTAGAGGAAAAGAAAGAGTTTAACAGAGAATGATTATGTGAACAGTTAAACTTGATACATTTTATAACTCCAATATATATATATTTATGTATACGAAACAAAAGAATAAACTATGAGTAAACATTTTATGATAAAATTTAAATGTAATAAAAATAATGTGTGCAAACAGCTGGATCTAGGTACCAAATGAGAGAATGACATTTTGAAACAGGCATAGATTACAATGTTAACAGATGGTAATATCTTATTGCTTTTTCAGAGATATAATCTCTAACAATACTTAACGATTGCTACACGATCAAATTGATGCAAGATGATAAAAAATTTGCTCATTATTACACTAAAATTTATTGTTACGAAATATGACAAACAATGTAGCTGAGTTACCTAGAAACGGGAAACTTTTCTTGGATTTTATAATGTTTGGAAGTAGCTCTTGTTGAAATTTCAAAACGTTAGCACAGCAACTTAAAAGCAATTTTTTAATGTAGCTGCAATATTTTACAGTAAAAAAAATATAGATACTTATAATATACCTATTTTACACATATCATTAAGTCCACCATTACTTTTCAGAAAACACCAAGCATGAAAATTAAATAAAATGCAGTATTAATCATGTATCCAAATATATATTTACATTATTTGAAGTATTCAGAATAAATATACAATAAGTTGTGGTAGTGTTCTTATTAGTTTGGACATCGTTTTCATCTTCGGAAGGTAGTTAGTTCGAATAGAGACCCAACCGAAGATACGTCGTATTTCTTAATGTCATCAATGTTTCGTAAAATATGTCCTGATAGCAATGTTCTTTATGTGAAATAATATAGTTGTGATTGGGAAGCCAAGTTTCAGAGTTTTCTGCCTGGTACATGGTTCTAAATTAATGTGAACTACTTTCGGGATTGCGATGTCACGCACATTGGGAATCCAAGTATACATGGTTGTGCAATCTCTTCCACGTACTTCTGAAAATAGTCACAGCAGCATGTATATATTAGGCACATAATTAGGGATCTTAATGACAGATCTCTTTCAATGTAAATTAATTTGATATCTTTTGTATTTTATCCTCCTAATGGAACAAGCAAAACAGGAGTTTATCCTTTTACTTATGAGTGTTTTTATTAATTTTTTTTTAAATTATATGATCTTGGTAGATTTTCCTATTAGTAAGTTATGAGAATAATAATAAGTTATAAAATAAATAATTTAACTTATAAAATACATAATTGAAAAATTGTTAAAGATTTTGAAATATTTGTTTCCATATTCCTATCAATAAACTTATAGATCATAAAATAAAATTTTGTGTAATTGCATTATAATATTAATATTAAATACTTTAATAATGATATCATATTTCATAGGAGAAAATATATTTGATTAAATGAGTAAATATTTTATTAAATAAGTGTTCATAAAAATGTCTTAAAATTTTCTATATTAATTTACTTAATTAGCTTATGAATAATGTATTTTATACAAAAGTAAACAAATTATAATCCAAATTTGTAAAGAAGCTTTTAAATTTAAAGTTTACCAAATAAATTATCAGTAAAGTAGGAAAATAATTGTTGATCTTTTACAGAATAATTTAAAGCAATAAAATAAAAACGTATTTTGTTATGATTATTAATATTCTTAATACGCACTTATCTTCTAAACTAATGAATGTATTCTATTACAAAAATAATCACATGAAATGTGAATCCATCAATACAAATTCATTAAAACTTTTATTTTTTTTATTATTAAATTAATTATTTCAAGAAACAAGTTGAATATTTTCTAAATGTATTTGTTTTAATTTAAATAAATATTAGTTTTGAAGTATTTATAAAAAATTATGTATTTATATTTATTCTCTTTGGGGATACATAACTTATAAGCGTGTCTCATGGCTTTTGAATTTAGTATTAAAGAATTTTATGGTATTTGGTATTTTGATTGACAAATAACCTTAATTGGTATTAAGTTCAAAAGAAGCACAGATATTCCTTTATAAAAAAGAAAGTAAATTTCTCGAATTGAAATTAAATTTTGATTATATGTTTGAATTTCAATAACCAGATATTTTCGAAATTTCTGATTCTAAACTTTGAATCATAATCAGTCTTACTGAATAAGCAAAATTATTATCATTTAATTGGTGGAAATTAATTTTATTATTGCCTTTTATTCAGTTTTCGTCTTAGATTGTATTTCTCTTTGAACGAATGACCCAGACAAATCCTTCTGACCGATATTATTGCATTTAAATAAGCCTCTAATTTTTATCACTTTGCAGAGCATTAAATTATTTATATTAAAAAATGAATTGCAGAAATGTGTAAATGTGTAAATATTTTTATAATATGCACAGAAAAAAAATAATTCAATACACACAAAAAACATTAAAAACATCATTTGAAACTTTGCAATTGTCGACCGTCGTATTGCTTTGTGGTCAGGGTTTCTTACGAGATTTTGATTTGAGCCTACAGATAATTTTGTATTTTGAAGATTTAAATACATCCATGAAATGATGATAAATCAAACCTATAGGCTATTGAAATGAAAACCAATGCATTAACAGTTTTGCCATAGTATCAACTGCATGATCATTCATGTAATGATGATTTTTGATAGACTTCACAGATTAAGAATAAACAACATATTTAGAAATTAATATTACTTACTTGAAACATGTATCTGTGTAAGCAGTAAACACCAAAACAAGTATTTTATTATTTAATGAAGAAAAGTTTAAGTTATATTCTCTAAGATTGAATTAAATCAAAATTTACAAAATCTTATATTTGCTCCACAAAAAAAGTTTTTTACTGAAATTATACCATTAAAATTATTTAATAATTTATTTGTAAATTTTTTAATCAAACAAACAGATCAAATGCTAATTACTAAAACGTCCTAGTTTTATCAAAATGTAATAGTCTGTAGAGACCTTTAATATTTTATAATATTTTAATCTGAACTGAGTCGTAAACTTTATTAACAATCTTACTGTCCTTTTTTTGCTTTTACGTTCTAAAATAAATTTTTAGGTTATAAATTCAACAATATCATTTTCCCAAATGCTAATTTTTGAATAAATCTTTTTTAAAATTTAAATTACTCCTTTTTTAAATAATTTTTATCTAAAATGACATGAATATATTTTCGATGTAAAATAATTTTTCACCGCAAACAAAAATTCGTTGTTCATAATCCTGATTTTCCTATTGTTAGTTAAAAATTACAATAAATATCAATTGAGTCACTATTAATTCCACACGAATAATTTCTGTGTATAAATCATTAAAGTCACTCCTATATGTGTAGCACGAATATCAGAGAAAACAGCGCTATCACCATTCAAAGGCAAACAACTCATCAATAATTCAATACACAGTATCTCGCTGGAGGGCATTGTCTGTTTACCTGCAAACCAAGTTGAGTGGAGTGTCCGAGGATGAAAAGAGGTATGCGTACATGTACCCGGTACATTCAATTCGCTTAAGTGCACCCGGAAAATCCCCAGCCTTGAGATAAATAACCCTCTTCAGATGCGAATCCTGTCCCGTATTAGCACAGTAATTGCTGCAGAAAGACGACTTCGAGGCAGGATCTTCTGCTTTCAAGCTACTTGGATATTTCGGTAGAATGCCCTGTAACTGCCAGGTAATATTCCTTGACGCTGGAAAATGGAGTTTGGGATATGGATTTGGCATAATTTCGGAGGGAATTTTCTTGAAAGATATATTGGAGTGTAAAGATAAGGTATTTGCTTCTGTGGATACCATATCTGTTTAAATCCAGAGCATTATATCTCGAAACCTGATCACTTGAAAGAGGCTTTTCATTCGGAAATATTCAGCTGATCATAGTTGCAGAAAAAGTATTCAGAATCATTAGATTATTATTTAAATGAAATAAATTTGGAGTAGTACATACATTTATGTGTGTATATATAGTACATATTTATACATTCATTTTCTTTTCTCACATATTCACATGAAGCTTAAATATTCATTCACTTATAGTTGAGTATTCATTTTCTTGAATTCAATTCAACAATAAATAGGTTCGATTCTTACTTTAAGTGAGAGTATTCATTGTGGTTTTGTCTTCATTTTAAAATGAAGATACTACGACAAATTTTCAAATTTAGCCCTTATGAGAAAAAGTAAACAAAAAGTTTTAATGAAAGCAAATTAATCGTATGTGGGGATGAAGGCAGTTATTAAGAAATCGTTTTAAATCCTTAATGTCAATAAATATTAGCACTAATTGATCATCATATGCCAACAAACAAACGAAATAAAACTCTACTAAGTGATATATGATATATGCATATACTAATTATGTATGTGCAGTGTCTCATGATTATATGGAAATAGGTTAAAAAATCATATGATCACTTTCAATGTAGTAAAATATTAATGGTAAATAAAGATATTTTAAAATGTATTGAACAGTGCATTTTAGAGTTTAATTCCAGTCGCAATTTTTTAAAACATTTAGTTAAAAATTATTTTAAAATAATTTAAATATAATAACTGCATTTATAAAATAATTTAAAGCAGGGAAATATTCAGTCGTATTCAAGTTAACAAGCATATTTCAAATACGAGTTTATGCTTTACCACTTTTCTTCATCGCATTTGGATGACATATTTCAATGAGAAATGATAAAAATAGTAAAATAAATTATTTTCATTTTTCTGACAGCCCCAAACTTCCCGAAATCAGTTTTTCGCAACTTTTTGAGTAAAAATGACGAAACGCAGAACAAAATGAAAAAAAAAGAAACTGAGAAAAGATTCAGAACTCGAGAAAATTTGACTCTCGATATTTTTTTTCCTTATTGGCTTATCCTTTTTTCCTCGTTCTCTCCAGATTTTCTTTCTTTTTATCATTTTTTTCAAACAAAATTTTCTTTTTTACACATTTTGGTGACGACACCATAGATTCTTTCATTTTTAACTCCGTACCAATGCATTGTAGTCATATTTTTTTTTTGTCCTTACCATTTTTCTATTTATGATCAGTTCTTCCGTTTTCAAAAATCAAGACGACGATGTCACGAGGGATCTTCTTTTATACTGAACGTACTGGAAGTACTGAAATGCACTCTCTGGTGAGCAAGATATTGTTTTTTCTGACTCCTTTGTTTCCTTTTTCGGAGTTTACTAAGATATTCTTTTAGATTGCGTTTTTCACCTGAACTCATTTCTTTTGTTTCTT
>JAPDSC010057069.1:32032-42408 GCA_026290005.1 Latrodectus geometricus | reverse complement strand
CTAGAATAATTAACAAGAATTAATTAGAATTGTCTTCTGAAATTAAATTTAAATTATAATTAGCTCTAGAAGAGCATATCAAAATGTAACTAAAATACATTTACATATGACTATCAATTTACATTAAAAAATTTAAATATCCATTTCAATTATTTAAGAGAAAGACTCTTTATTAATGTTGCTAAATAATTTTATTTAGTACAATGTATACTATTAGAATCGTTAAAATAAAAAATCTAATAGAGTAATTCATTCAAATGAAATTAATTTAGTAATTCAGTAAAGCCTTCTGTGTTGGTGTGATATTTAAAAAAGATTATTTAGAACAAGCATTATTTATTTTTTAAACAATTAGAATTACGATAACAATGACTCTCATGTTACCCATAGATATATACTAAGATGGAATAATAATAAAATTATTAATTATATATTTTAATACATTACATTTAATGTAATTGTAAATTCAGGCTTAAATTATACTTCGAAAGATAATGGAATTTGCGAAATTCAATATATTCTTTACAGATAATGGATTATGTAAAGAATAGACTATTCAACGCTATAAATCTGTTAAGCGTTTAAACATGCCCCATTTTATATTCATGTGAAATCTTACTAAAACACATTACGTCTTAATTTATATAAAACATAACTTAAGTAGCATAATTTTTCAAAATGATATAATTAAAATGTATAAGTTTTCAAAGGACAAATTATATGATAACTTAAAACAATAAACAAATATTTCTACTCTGTTAAATAATTAAAAATAAATAAATACAAAATTAAGAAATAAAGTAAATGCAAAATATCGAGATTTATATTGAATGGCTGAAGGTTATTTGTATACTAAATACACACTGTGAGCAATATTTAATCATAATATTTTATTTATGTATATAATTTAATATTTTATATATAAATATATTGCATAAAGATTTATTTTTAAAATATTATGATAAAATACATATTAAAAAAATTATCATAGTTCCAGATTTTGGTTTTTATCAATGCACATTAATAATGGGAATTTCTATGTAAGAATAATGTATTTTCAGAGTGTCACTCAAAACATTTTTATACTTTTACAATAGAGGCATAAAAAACACTTATTTCATAAACTGAATAAGTTATAATATTCAGAGAAATTCCTCAACCATGTTTGTTTTCCAGCTGTAAAGAAAGGTATGTAATAACCTTGCATCGGTGATTGGCAAATGTCCAGAGTTTGACAACCTAATCAATTCAGGCTGTTCTAAGTGGGGAGCTTTCATACTAGATTGATGACTTGTTCTCGTAAATCTTCATTTTTGGGCTAGGTAATTTGAAGTATACAAAATGAGTTGAGCTTTGGAGTGTTAAATCCATTTTTCATAATCCAAACAATGTCTCTTAAATGTATGAGTTTTATATAATGAATGCAACAATTTTCTTTAATTAAACTAATTTAATTTAATTTTAAGCAATTTTGTAGCACAAATAGAAACAAAACAAAAAATATTTTGCTACTAATAGAAATTTAAGTCATCTTTATTTTAATGCATGTAATATCACCCTCTCTCTCTCTCTCTCTTTATATATATATATATATTTATGTATATATATATATATATATATATATATATATACCTTAAAAGGTCTTATACGTATATTTTCCTTCAATAAATCATATTTTCTTTTCTTAAGTATACATCATCTATATTCTTGCATTTTTTTTATTTGGTGTCTGCATTTGTGAAGCTCATATACAGATAATCCCATCCAAAACATTTTGATTTGATTCAATTTTTATCCCCTTCCTAAAATTACTTCAGAATAATGCATTTTAAAATCTGTAAAATAGGTCTTGTTTAATTTATGAAATATTAGTTATGTTTCAAATTAAGCTTAAAGCATTATATGCTACTCATAAAAAGAAAAAAAAATTGAATGTTCAAGGAAAATGTATCTTTTTTTAGGCAACACATTGAAATCAAAAAGCGCAGCTATGCTTAACACTTTTGATTATCTGTATAACTTTGACTAATTGGATTATAAATTTTTTTAATTTGTTTCTATACTCTTGCTTTCATGTTTCTTAGATGAATGTATAATTTTAAATTATCAAGTCAAAAATCAATTAGCTAAAAAATTTCTTCTCATAATTTTAAGAGAAATGATCATTTGTATTGTAATTTATATAACATTGATTTAATAAAAAGTGCTAATAATTTAACTACATATAAAATATAACTTCTGTCAAATTAAAATCAAAATACTATGCATTTTATTAGAAAGATAGACAGTTAAATAAACTTTGTATTTTTCTCAAAAAAAAGTAGTTGATATTGAAAATTTTCTTAGTTTTACCTTAAATTTGCATAATTGGAATAGGTGAATTATAAGTCGATCGAAATGCTCTCACGTAAACTTTTAGGATAGTTGCATTTAAATCCACCCCAACACACACAGATATGTAGTCTTCAGCGGTGGTGTTGTGGCTCATTTATATGGTTATCTTCAGCCAATTGTTTTCTTACATCAAATCGCATTTTCATGTAAGCAGTACCAAGTTACAGCGATTTCAATCAAATTTTCGTTTATTAGATTCAAACATCCATAAGTGTAGGGTGTTATTTCCTTCAATAGCAGGCCACTTCTCTTTATTCTATGTTCAACTTTAACAGCGAACCCATATATGTTGATTCCATCTTATGCCAGAATCTTTTAAAACATGTCATATATGTCAAGTAAAATTTGAGTTCTGGCTTTGTGTGAAATTGTAATCACTTCATTAGTTTTTAATTTCAAGTGATTCATAGATCCAAATGAAACAAATGAATATGTATAAATTAAATATTCCTAAAACTATTTCAATATTTAAAGTATTTTAAATTTGTTCAATGAAAATGCCATGACCTACACTTATGTACACGTGTCTTTCCTTTTCCTTTAAAACATTATATAAACAGCAAAGAAATCGAAATTTTTCTCCCTTTATCGAGTCTTCTCAATAATAATATTACAGTTATTTTCCGTGTAAGAAATGAGAATCTGAGTATACATATTTTGGAAATACTTGAATTTAAAATATTCTTTAAAAGTTTCAAAAAATTTTCTCAAAAAGTGAATAAAAAAGCGACTATCTTTCAGAAGTGGCTGATTTTTTTTTACGTTGCCATTTTTGAAATTCAAAATTGTGTTTAAGGCTAAAGAATGAAATCGTTCAAACTCATTTTACTTGCCAAGAAAGTCATTTTATATGAAATTCCTGCAAAAATACTTTTTTCCGAAAGAAAATTCAGGAGGAATTTCGTGCAGGACGCTGAGTCGTTACCCCCTCGACGTTGTGGATCGTGGGGAAGATTTGCTTGGTGGGGGAGCTTGCTCTCCTCCACTTCTTTTACTTTCACTTTCCTGGACGTAGAAAGTGATTTTTGTTTATTTCTTTTCGCTTACGATTTTTATTTTTCGTCCCCTGCTCTTATTGTCTGGCTGCGATTACAAAACTCGACGTTCCAGGAAAAACTTTTGCTCGGAATTTTCCCCTGTGCACTTTTGTGCCATAAAATTCGAAAATAGGGTTGGAATTCGAGCCGTCAGGAAAACAATATATTTTGAAAGTGATGCGCGTTAGAATCTGATGTCAAAAATTTCTTCCTTTTCACGCAAACTATTTATTGAATAAAAGTGTTATGCTTGACGAAAATAAATGAATCGAAGGAAAACTATTCCAAAAAATAACTATATATAATGCAGTAAGCCGATCCTACATTATTCACTCTTGCTAGATATCGCACTTAAATTTGGTTTCTCAAAAAGAAGATACCAAAAGTTTTATTCTAAGAAAATACATTTTAAAGTCTGAAAGCTTACAAAATTATAAATAAGGCTTATTTTGCTATTGCTTGAAACCCCTGTAAATTAAATTTTATGCAGCAAATGACTTCTTGATACACTGTTTTAATTTTTTTTTTTCATTCGTATATTTTTCTCCCTTTCTAACTGTGATTATTTAGAAATTATAAAATATTTTTTGTTATGTCTATTTACTTTCTCACAACTATTTCAAATACATTCGGATAATTATTTCAAATACATATTTATTATTTTTTCAATTCTATTAAACCTGTGGAAAATCTTAAGTGCAATATTTTGCATGTTTAGAAGCATTTGCTTTTTAAATTATATTTTTGACAGAAAAAATGCTTTTTTTATAATATTTTTACTGCTGTACTGATTAATTTGATAATCTATTTTCAGAATTATTTTCCAATTTTTCTTATTTCCAGAAAATGTTTCACTTATTTACATTTATTTATCTCATATAATTACTATGGCTTTGTAAAAATCTATTAATTTCGAAACAATTGTGGCATATATAAAAAATTTAATACATGCTAACAGTTAAATTGCAATTTATTATTTCTGGTTTGCAAGAATCTGTATGACCAAAAAAATTAAAACTGTGATTATTAATTAAACTGTGAAATAATAGTATTTCTTGTAGGCGTTTTGTAAAAATATTTAAATTAAAACGTGAAACACAGAAAAAAATGTGTTATGAAAACTAAAACACTATTTTAACTAAAATTGTCGGCTTCATAATATATTTTCCCCAATAGAAAATTCTGATAAAAAAATTCAAAACTTCACAATGTATTCCATAATTGAAATACGATTACAAAACCACTCAACATTTATTTAGTTTCAACTAGAATTCTCTACTTCACTCGATTTCAGTTCATTCAAGCTGAAATAATTCCCTTATATTTTTTGAGGGTTATTCAACGACACTATTCAGCGAGGTCAAATCCAATCAAAATCGATGCTCCATTACAGAGAAATGATGAATGCCTGCGCCTTGTCCTGTACAGAAACGTGATTCCTAGCTTAGCTATCCTCGAAACCAATTCCATTCATTGGACCTGACTATAGAAAGGAGTGTAGAGTGGGGAAATGAGTGATGTTAAACTTTTAGAATTTGATTCATGTATCCAGGAATCAGCGGGATCAGTTCTCGACCGAAAGGTAGGCAGGCAAACTAGATACGGGGGTCTTCGCAAAAGCGACGCTTAAATAACTGATGGAGTACCACACATGGGCATTATAGAAGCCTGCGAGCTTCCCCCATTAATCAAGGTGTCAGTTTTAACCGGTGTTGAAAGTGCACAGTGTTCCGCGAATAGAAGTTTGAGCTGGCAGTTCATCAGTCTAAAGCAGGGTTTGCTATTACCTGAACGGGATTTATAACCGGTAGAAAAGTAATAGTGCGGGGTGGCGTCGTTGATCAATAAATCCGTGAATAGAATTTCGCGATGGCGAATAAAACGAAGAAAAATGCTTTTGGTGAATAGCCCTGCTATCGTCACAAGCCGTGACATCTTAATTGGTCAAAGCTTCAAATTGGCAACCCCATTCTTTCACGCCTTTTAAATGTTTGCATGAGCTATAGTAAGCTTGTTTTATTTCATGATGTGACTGATATGGTCGGTGGTAAATAGAAAATAAAAAGCTATAATAAAGCATATTTAGAAACATGGTCATGCAGTCATATTTTTCAATAATCGTATCGATCTGTCAATACATTAGATTACATTAATAATATTGATCAGTTTTCATTAATGAGATTCATTATGCCCGGATTTATTTGTATGAGGAGGTCTTTGTGATTCATGTTCATAATGATTTTCATAAAAAATAATTTCTTTAAAAATTCAATTAGTGTAAGATTCATTCCATTGGTCTATATAATTACTAAAGGATGTTAAATGATTAACAAAATAGTTGAGATAATTTATTTTTCAAATTCAGATATTATTTATTTAAGTTATTTATATTTATTAAGTTATTGTTATTTATTAAGAAGTATTTACTCAACAGAGGAAAAAGTACTTCTAATGAATAAATAGAAGGGAAATTTTAAGATCTTTCAAGTCCCCGTTAAATTCGGATAAGCAGTTGAATATTAACATAAATTACAATAATAGTTCAGATATAAAAAATAAGCAAACTATTTCTGAATAACTTTAAAATTTCCTTTGCTTACAACGTTATGCTAATTTTATAAGAAATCTATAAACTAATTTTTAAAATGTGCGTTAATTTTATAAGATAATTGGATTGCAATAATATTTCAAGGATTTTAAAATATTAATTTGAATTCTCAGATCATTAAACTTCAACTAAATCTATTATTTAAGTTGTTAGTTCGAATCTTTGAAGTTATCTTTACATTTTTTTTATTTGATTTTTTCTAATAAAAGAAAAATTAGTGATAAATTTCTTTAACTGGCTTTTGCTTATATCATTGCATATTTTAATTTAATTTTTAGTGTAATTGAAATGTATCAAAAGCACATAAAACTATTATTATTTGAGACGTATGGCAGAATAAGTCCTTTTTCAATTTATCTAACACATTTAAAAATACCATTTTACAAATTATGTTAATGTTTAAAAAATAATTTACTATATTTAAAAAAGGTAAATAAAATTGCACTTAAGATGATCAGAAAAATGTAAATAACAAGTAAACTTTTGGTGATTAATCATGTATGTAGACTATGGTGAGTCTTAACGAAGTAAGTAATCTAAGCTTTATTTACTCTAATTTATTAAAAAAGTGGAAAATTTCAGACATTTTCCATTATTATATCATCTCTTTTTATTTAAGGTTTTTCCTTATTATTTAATTTTTTAAATAATTGTTTCATGTTAAGTTTGAGTTATGGTTAAGCAATAAACATATTTCTGCTTTCATTATGCAACTGTGTCTAAATGAGTGTTAGAGTGTCTTCCAGATTTCTACTTTGAACGATTAGAATTGCTTTCAAAAAAATATATATATGGTGAATTTTAGAATGTTTGCCAGCAGTTCTAAGAATTTAGGATAGTTCATTCAGCAATCAAGTTAATTTATCATTATAAGCAATGCTTGAAACGAAGATGTCAGATTGATTTTCTCATGGTTTGAGTCAATTTTTCATACTTTTACAGAAATTGATGATAGTTAATTTAACAAAACAGGATTCATGCCCAGAAGCATTCTTAAATTACAAAAAATGGAATGAAAACATAAAATCTTGCTAAGGCGTTTTCTAAGCATATTAACATTTTTAGTTAAAAATGTGCTTATATGTTAATAGTATAAGCTATCATATATAATATCAATACATTTGAGCACATTTTCTTCGGTTTCACAGGTCATTAAAAAAGTTATGAGTAATAAGTCATTAAATCACGTCGCTTTTTTCTTATTATCACATTTATCACATTTTATTAAATAAATTGGGTGTTTAATCTATTTTTGCAACAAACTAAGCTTCTTCTTTCCTTTTTTAATGCTGTAATTTTAAGAATTTTTTTTTTACTTTATTTATAAAATACATTTTATATTTCTGATACAACAACCCAGTTAGCAATGAAACGTAGACAATTAAACTCTCAGTTTAACTATTTATGAGTTTCATTTTTCCCTGAACTAATATATGTTTTAAGTAATTTAGAATCGTGACTTCTAAATTGTAGATTTAGATTTATTTACACTCATTTGAAAAAGAAGCCATCATAGGGAC
This sequence comes from Latrodectus geometricus, assembly GCA_026290005.1. Taxonomy (NCBI): domain Eukaryota; kingdom Metazoa; phylum Arthropoda; class Arachnida; order Araneae; family Theridiidae; genus Latrodectus; species Latrodectus geometricus. The sequence continues at coordinate 34,849 of JAPDSC010057069.1, read as the reverse complement.
AATTTAGCAAACAAAATTTCAAGCATGAGCTGAAAAAGTACCACAAATTTATCAGTTCCTATGAAAATTTAAATATGTCATGTCATCTTTAGCATTTTCTGCAGAATAAAGTTGTTTATCATATTGATGAATAACAAGAATTTCAACCCGTTTTGAAAGTTTTTTTAATTGGATGCTCTTGTGTAAGATTAAATAGTTTGGATCAGAAAAATATTTAGTATCTTACAAAATATGTGAGGTTGTACACATGGTATATATTGTATAAGCATTGAAAGTAATAATTTTCCTCTACTTATAACTGGAAACATTCTCTATAGATACTACACATACTAACCAAATTAATATTTCAGATTTCGTTTAGTTTGTTTCTTTTCTGTAATTTTTTATTAAATAAGGCTAATTGAACCAGAATCTATAGTTTTAATAAGATTGAAACCCACGTTAATTATCTTCACAGGAAGTGAAAAGGGAACTCACGAACTGTTGAATTGAAATTAAAAACTTCATATAATCAATTACTCGCTCGTATCAATTATTTTACAAAAATACATTTTTATTGCTTCCTGTTTTTAAAAGTGAGAATTGTAAAGAGAACTAACTCAGAATTTTTGAAGAAAATTATTGTAACATTTCTTTAATTACGTTGACATATATAAAAATTTATAATTACACAAATCTTCACATTTGCTAGTGACCTTGTTTAAAATGATTTACAAATACAGAAACATAAATCAACCATTAAAATTTCCTTCAAATTCTACTCATGATATTTTATAATACATTACTTTATAATGTGTATTACACAAAATATTTTTCCTTTTAAATAAATTTTAAGCATATATTTTTATTCATCAAAATTAATAATAAATCACAATTTCAATTTGTAAAGTTTCATTAAATATAAATGAATTTACCTTTACTGTGAAAAATAATTATTATTTAATTATAAATTCATAAATATACGGTAAATCGTTAGTTATTATATATAAAATATTACAATCTCAAGAAAACTTCCAATTAAAATATATTGGGCAATACCAGATTTCTAGAATTACCAAGAATGCTATTACAAAAATAAAAATAATGTTATAAATTAGATGTTTTTGAAACTTTATGTAGTTTTATTTCTAATTTAATTATTAATGGTACTGCTTCTTTGCGCAAACCAAAATTAATTTGCATCTAAATTTAAAAACTTGTGAATTAAAACGGAATGTAAAAATATTGGTTGAAAAGAAATAAAGAAAAAGTTTGCTTGAATATACCAAATATTTTACTTACATTAATCAGATATAATATTGAATCTTAATATAAGGTAAATAGTGTTCTCATCATTTGAGCGTTGCTAAAACAATCGTATCTAAATCGGCAAGTTATTTTTTTGAAGTTATTATTTATTTAAATGCGATTCATCATAAAAGAAATTATAATTTGTTTTATAACTGAAATTTATGAAAAATGAAATCATATTTTATTTTATATTATTTAAGCAAACATATATTCATGTACAAAATATACTTCTTATTCAATAATTGTTTTTATAAATTTGACAGAAAACTTATAAATATAGAAGAACTTTGCTACATGATACTAGTCTCTTATTTAATATTTTTTATGGAATAAGCAGTGCTTAACAGAATAAATAGTTTTTTTTTGTCATTTCCTCGATAGTATGTTAATACGTAAATTATACCCTCGTAAACCTGAAACTTGAATGGGGAGCTATTTCGACTTCTAAGCGTTCTGTTGTAGGGACGAGTTTTCTGTTGGAACCATCAAGGCGTAATTATGGCAGGCGTAATGCGAAGGAAAATTGCAGGCAAACACTTCGCCTTAGTGTCCGTGACTACACCATCGGTTTTATTTTCGGTGCTAAATTCAGTCTCTTTCTTTTCTCCAGCAACAGTTTTCTAGAAGCCTGATGTGAAAAGTCATTTACAAGCTTTCTCAAGAACTACACTTAGGGTCATCATCACTTGGGGAGATTGTTGGACGTCTGCGGATATCTTCAATTTCCTTGAATAATTAAGAGAGCTCCTACTGTAACTGATGAAGAATATTGTACTTATTTGCAAAGAAGGAAGTGCAGGAAAGTGATATTGGTTCCAAAGAGACCATTTTCATTCCGGAAAGCAACTTGTTTGAAGTTTAAGTAAATTATTAGTACGCTGTGTGGGATGCATTAATTCAAACATTTTCGCATTTCACTCCGGAAAAGAAAATTTTGCTTATCTTTCATGGTAATTTGAAACAGCACTTGTTCATTCAAAAATTGCATTTTATAGCACACATAAACTTATAACTAAGCCATTTGTTTGCAAGTGTATTAGATATTTCCTTGGTACAAAAATTATTTACCTACAATATTAAAAATAAGTATAATAATTACTCCATTTTTCAATACAGTTTAATTTGATTATAAGATTAGACCTACAAAAAACACATTTTTGATGAGTTTAATCAAAAGATCACTTGTCATTCATTTACTATTTAAAAAATTGCAAAATCTACAAAAATTATAAAAAATGTATAGCATAGATAACTGTTTCTAAGTTGTCATTGTTTTCAAACAAAAATGCCATTCAATTATTTCCTGGATATTACAATATAAGCTACATATTGTAATGAAATCAAATTTACAAGTACATCACATTTCTTTCCACAAAATATGTAATTATAGGAAAAGAATATTTTCCATAACTTGATTCGATAATCACATACTTACTTTATGCATATGTTCAATATTTGTTTGATATCGAAGAAATTAATTGCAAATTGTTATTCAATGTATGATAAAAGTAGTACTATATATATATA
>JAPDSC010057069.1:0-23203 GCA_026290005.1 Latrodectus geometricus | reverse complement strand
AAAATCATATAGATAAATACATAACTATTTACCATAATAGAATTTACAATACTGCACCAAAATTAATTTTCCACCATTTTATTCAAGTCATTCATTTTTTTTTCTTTGCATAATTTAATATTACAAGTTACCAAAGCCTTAATAAAATAAACAGCTGGTTCATATAACGGAGTAAATATAATGTTACTTTTTTCCTTGTTTTAATGTACAATGAAGATTACATTAAAATAATGGGAGAAGTATTATAAAAAACACACATCATATTTCAAACCAAGAGATAAAGCAGACATTTTTCGTTAAAAATAATCTTTTATAATGATTAAAGTGATTGATACTTTTTGTTTTCTCACTAAAGTTTAATATTAAATAAATATATAATATATACAAAATTATTCATGTAAAAAAAATTGGATTTTATCTAAGGAAAACTAGTAAGTACAGAAGGCTGAACTAATTTGAAAACAAATTTAAATTAAGATGGTACTTTTAAATGGTTTCAACCATTCACAAGAGAATACTGTGAGACTTGATAAATCTAAGTGCATTGAGAGAAAGTTGTTAGGGCTTATTTCTATTCCATTTTGAAAGTGCAGTAGATCCAATAATTTGTAAATTTAGTTGATTGATTAGTTAGTTGATTTTATTATCGCTTTATGTTAGGGCTTCTTAAACTTTTGTCATTCACGAGCCCATTTACGATTGCGAGTTTCTTGACGACCCCATACAAATATAAAAGAAAAATAAATTAATAATTTTGATGATTTATTTATTAGGTAACAACTAAAATCTTATTATGGATGAACACTGACAATTGACCACAATAAAAGAGCGTCAACACTCCACTAATTCACATTACAGTCAGTGTTGTTTAATCATTGTTTAGCTGCAGGTTGCCTAGACGCTGTGTCTCGAGTGCTTAGACGCTGGAAGTCCACTGTATTCTGCCAACTCTAGTGATGTTATAAAATGGTATATATAAATATTTGACATTAAAATCTCTCACTACCACAGAAGTTTGCTACGCGACCCCATTTGGGGTCGCTACCCATAGTTTAAGAAGCCCTGCTTTATGGTGATATTTTTAAGCAAAGGTAAATTGAACTGGGACTAAAAATTTAAAGAAGATTCTGGAATATTGCAAACATTCTCACACTAAGTAGAAATTAAACCTTACAAAATGAACAACTGAAGATCAGTTTGCTTTTCAGTTTAATATAATCCCTCAACTTGTTAAATAGCAACATTCTAAATAGTTCTTTCTACAAACCATACATACACATATTATACATATGATACGATCAAAAACTATTTTTATAGCAAGACTAAAGTTCCAACAAAAAATATTGCAATTGTAGTGTCACATAAAAATTAGTATATAATGTACATATTAGGGAAATCTAAAGCAATCACGAGTCTGTGAAAATCTGAATGAAGCAAAACAAAGCCCAGCAGGTTTCATGTTTATTGGACAAAAATAATGTAATGTATAATATAAACCATTATATATCTCACCAGAAATATCTCTTTTGATAAGACAAATAAGATTTTAAAAAGTCGAAATAAAAAGCAGATTAGAGGAGAATTTTTTTTTTAATTTTAAAAAATAATGTTACCGTTTAAGTAAAATTCTTATGCATGGAAATCTTTAACTCTCATACTTGACATCCCATCTCTCCCATATTTATATTATAGTGAAATGTTAGAAATAATCCAATGATATATGTTGAATTTAAATTATTTACTACAGAAAATATTGTTTCCTATAAAACTATACCCCAATACTATCGTTTCTAATAAATTATTTAACAATTAGAAACACATAACCCACTAAGTAATTTCTTTGACTTCCTAGGAAACACAGCACAATCAAAATCAAACTATACATATCAAAATGCTTTTGTAAATGACAGCTGCATAATATTAAATCTCAGACTCTTTTCGTTTAATAGTCACGAAATGTAGTAGAATATGCAGATATTTTCGATTAGTGTATGCTCTTCTAATGATTTTATATTGAAAAACTCTCCTCGCTATACCATGCCAAAAAGAATATATCGTTCATGTATATTAGATCATTTTATGTCTGTGCGTGATGTTAACAAATAAAGAGAATTTATGTTTGATTTATTACCTTATCTTGTTTTTTTTTTAAAGATAATAATGAAAATTTTAAAATATTGCTCAAATATTTTCAAACAATTATGCACAATGTTTAGATATTTCTCACAATGAAAAGCCTATTACAATGTAAAAAATTAAATCAAATATGTTTAAAAAATTATCAATAAACTTATTAGAGTAATTTATTTTATTTTATTAAGTTTAAAAGCAAAAAGATTTAATGTACAATTTGTATTGTAGTTATGACTACACATATAACATTTAGAAACAGATTTCATAAGCTGATTTTAAGATGATATGTGTCAAGTGTTTGTAATGAAATTCTTAATAATTTCCTTTTAATTCAACAAGGTTGCTCATTAATATTCTTTAATATTATGATTTCTCAATAAATTAATAAAAATATATATAAATAAACAACTAGATTAAGGTTTTGTAAATAAAATACTGAGATAAAAACAATGTTTCAATATCTTCTATTACAAACAATGAAATGGATATTGTACGTTGTTTAATTTTTTATCAGTTTCACTAAGATATTATTTAGTTTTATACCTTGAAATAAGTGAATACACTATCCGTAATAAAAAAGCAAACAATACTGAGTAAACAGATATTGAAATGAATTTTTGTTTCACTTTTGTTGAGAACATTAAAATATTCATATAAATTATTCTATTTTATTAAGTATACTGTTAAATTAACTGAGATATATTGCATCATTAACGTAAAATTTCTTTGAAAGTGAAATTAAGTTTTTGTATTTATCCACCTTTATTTTGAATTAAATATTCTTCTCCTTAACAGAAAATATACTTTAGAGAACAAATAACTATTGTTATTCAAATACTTAAAGCTAATTTTAAGGCAAACATTAGTATGAACAAAATCACTATCTCCTGATATTTTTATTGTTGGATTGGATAGATAAACAAAATAAATTAAAAAGTTACGATCAATATATTTTTTTTTGAATGAAGCTTTGCGTGATAATTTCTCACATGGAAAAATAAAACTTAAGTTTCGCTCAGTAAAATTAAGCATAATCGCTTGTAAAATCATTAAAATAGCATTTTTAATCATTTATAAATCAAATATTTTTAATTTAACTAAATATACATTGTATGTTTTATAATATCTTTATCAACAATACAAAGTAATTAGATAAATTATTCCAAACCAGTCAATACTTTTGAAACATTTTCAGCTTGTAAATTTATTTCAATTATATATAATTTTATCAAAAATTTGTTTATATGGTAGTAATATATATTCTAATGTACTTAACCTATTTTTTTGTTCATGATGTACAAATTTAATTTTCTTAGTTAATTTTTGAAGATTCATAACCATCTAGCCATGATGTTTGGTCATTGATTACATTATTGCTTTTAATGCATAATATATTTTATACTTATTATGTATTTTAAAATAATTTTTTTGTATTTTCTACAAAACACAATTTCTAAACCATTTTTATGAATAGTTTAAATATAAATAAACAGCGGCATTTACACAACATCATTCAAATAAGCCTGTTATTTGAAGTAAATTATTTCGAAATATTCTTTAAAAATACGTGACTGTTTTTCAATTACTTGATAGCAACAATTCGATTCCGTTTGACATTTTTGCAGCTCTAAATTAATAATTCAAATTTACTCCCATTTATTTTTTGAGACTTTGCACCGACGCATATGTAATACATATGCTAATGTGATGAAACAAAAACGTGTAGTTTATGAATTTTGTATGAACTAAACTCTCAAAGGAATCGTAGAGAATTATAAGTCAAAATAAACAGTACGTGAAAGTTAAATAAATTATTATACTTATGTGCTATCTTTGAGCTGTTTGAAAAATATTAAAAACTAAGCTTTGAATGATTTTATATGATATCTTATTGCTACTTAATTACAGATTATATAATCAATGCTTTTTATAAAAAAAAGTTACATGAAAAAATGCTTTTAACTATAAAATATCATATTTTCAATTAATAAGTCAATGAAGAAATATATTAAAAATGTTTATATCTTAAATAGACTTAAAGCAGGAAATTATATATAATATTAATTCTTGATTTTATAAAATAATAACCATTTTCTTATCCAATTTTTTATTAATTTCGATGTAAGCTTAATTTATAATTATTTTGAAAAATTCGAAAAGTATTTTCTTGTAAATTTGGTTATTTTTACGTTTTTTAAGTTTGTTTTAACAAACAGAATATACTTCAAAATCTCTTTATTTATATTTTTAATTCCCATTTTTTTATTTGAAATCATTATGATTTTTTTAAATGATTTAAAATTGACATCACAAAAAATTAACATGAGTTTAACATAATTCAAAATATTCAAATGCAATTATTTATATGACTTTTTATATTTATTTTATAATATAATTTGATTAAATCAGCAAGCTAACTAATTGTATTAAAGTAAAAATAAGTTCAGACATTTAATTTCCAAATAAGAAGGTAAGAACAATATAGATATATGTCAAAATATTTGTTAGAAAATTTTCATTGTATTTAATTAAAAACGACAACCTCAAAACTTTATGCCATAACTTTTACTTTTTAATAATTTAAATGTAAAGAATAAAGTTTACGACTTTACAGATCTCAATTATTTTGCATAATTTTATTTCTATTATTTCCCTCACTTAAACTATAAACTGTGTTTCAGGTATCAAATAATAAGCTTTTCAATATTTTGAAAACTAAATTAGCAGCTAAAATCAGCAGAAACCATTAGAATCAGTAGAAAGATATTTAAATTTCATATAATTTTAACACAACCATCTTTAGTTTGGAAATTTTCAATTGCATTATATCCTAAATTAATTTTTATAAATCTTATGGTATACTAAAGTTAAAAGATTTCCTTCTGAGTATTTATTTTGAAACATCATCAAAATACAATAACAATAACTCATTTTCTTGCATAATATTAAATGAGATCAAATAATTTACAGTGCTCATTTTTTTAAATAATTGGCCACATGGACATATATTTGACAGGGCACATTATTGTACAGGGAGATTGTTTACTCTGATTTCTTATATACACTTTTATATAAATACGGACAACTATGTTTATGGTGGTAGTTACATCGAAAAAGACAAATATTGAAAGTAATCCGTCAGACAAAGTGGTATTCATAATTTTTTATGAATGCTATAAATTGGTATAAATTTGACTATATTATAATACAAATATTGTAAGAAAATATGAGCGTCTAGTTCAGTTTAAATAATCTCAGTTTCAATGTTTAAAAAGAGTTCTAAAATAAAGCAATATATAATAAGGAATTTTTATAAGAGCTCATCAAATGTATAAAATAAAAGTTTGAACATAAATTTTTTTAAGAATGGTTGTCACAGGAGTTTCCCTCGAATTACCCGTAAAAATATTATTTGTGTATTCTTCAATGTAAAGTAAGAAAATAAGGTAAACCCCCAAACGTTTAAATGATAAACAACCTTACTTGTGTGATACATTAAAAAAATTATATTAAAAATTATTTATTAGTTTTGAAGAAAAGTTTGTGAATCTATTTAAAAACAAACTTTTTAATTATTAATATCAATACTTTTAAGTTTCGCGCTACCATGGCTAAGGATTTGGAAAACCATGGAAATTATTATTTACGTTTCAACCAGCAACTAACGGAGAATTTAAACTATGATGTTTACAACAGACACTTATGTTGCCAATTAAACTGTTCATATTCCTTTCGTTTTCTAATCTACTTCTATGTGGTAAAATGATTCTTTTCATAGGATCATGTTTCTCGGAATAGAATCTCCCATTTTTAAACTGCTGAAAAATAATCAGATTTTTCTCCTTCGTGTTAGGTAAATATTGACATTTATTTATCTAAGAAAAACCCACTAATCATTAAGTACTGAAAGATTAAATGTTAATCAGTATTAAACATGTTTTTAAGCTTGAAGGTTCGTATGTTCGACATTTACCCCAAGTGTGAATGTTTTGATCCTTGTTATAAATTGTCTAATACCTTAAGATCATTGAAAATCCAGCTTAATTGCCATCTCGGAGGGCTTCTGATAAAGATTAGTCCGTATATATGAGTCAGAAGGAAAGAATGGGATGTTTGTAGGGGCTTAGAATCTCCATTCAACTGTCAGTCCCACTCTAATTAATCCAAGTTCGCAAAATATTATAGTTGAGCGGTAAGTTACCTAATCAAGCAAACCAATCAAAGTAATCAAAAACTGTAACGCCTTTCATAATTAGGTGTCTACATATTACGTGTCACATTTGAATTATCTTCTCAAGGAAGACAATTTCATTGTAGCAAACATGTGATATAAAGGATGGTAAAAATGTCTGCATAAGAACAATGAGTAATATCAGTCCTTCTGTGTTATTTAATAAAGGCAAAATTATCTTTTCTTTAATATCAATGGATGACAAAGTCCTAAAAATATCTTACATACATATACATGCATAAATATATATACCCACTCTAAGCATTCACACACACACACAAACATATATATATATATATATATATATATATATATATATAGCGTCTAAATACTCATAATCCTAGAAAATCAAGTTTTATAAAAAAATATAATGTTGTCAAATTTTCAGAGAAAATTCACAACAGATATTAATATCAATGTGATTTTAAGAAAAATAAATTTTAATTAATATCATTTTCATTTAATTTCATAGGCAATGAGCGTCATTCAGAAATTGAATCCATTCTGAGAATTCTATGCCAAAACACATTTTTCAATTAAAATATCTAATATGAGCATATAATAAAATATATACTGTACTAAACTAAATATTATATTCTGGATTCTGAATTAAGTGTCCTTAATTAGACATATCATTTTGAAAATAGTTTAATTTGAAATAAGTCTAATTAAGGAAATCTGTTTCAATAAAATTGCAATTACTGTTTTTCAGTATAATATTAAAATTTTGATAAAAAAAATAGAAAAGAGAAAATGTAACCTCTATTATCGAAATTTACTGCAAAATTATTTATAATTTTTCAGCAAATTATAATTTAAATATAAATTTATGGTTTACATAATACTTATACGTCAATAAAGATTTAATAGACACATGTAATATACTTAGATATTTTAATATCTATAATTATTGCATGTTTAGATTTTTTCAATTAAAAAAATATATTTCCATGCACTTAGCTTAACATTTATTATATGTTCTCGACAAATTCATAAAAACAAAATCATTTAAATTTGAAAAAAAATTTAATAAATAAAAAAATTGTGTTACTATTTACATTAAATTTACTTAAAAAAAGCTGGAAGAGAAGAATTAATAGTAAATTTTATCTCTCGTTCTTCTTGATTTTAATTAATATGACAACGTATTGCCAAAAATATATCACTGATAATGCAAATGTAAAGAATAGTAATTTGCTGATTAAAACGATTGGAAAATCGAAATAAAATAAAAAATATAGAAGCTGCCTGGTTAAACTAGATTTTTATAACTATGGCCTCTCTCTTTTCCTTCCCATCAATTCAGTTACCGCTATAGCATCGCTTTCCTTTATTTTTCCTGGTTTCCTCCTGAATCGATAATTGATTAATCCTAAGAGCTTCTTTCGAATCTTTTCAGTTACTTTTTATCGTTTTAACTCAATAGTCATTAGGTACGACTCAAGAGGAAAAAAAGCGGGAAAGACACTTCTCTTAAAAGAGCCGGAAAGAAAAAAGAACGTCTTCTCTTAAGCTTTGTTGTCCTTTTATCGAAGGTGCAGAAATCTAAAGGAATCCTGAGAGCTTTTCTGGCTGGGGAACCACACAAATGTTGAGTTTGAATTTGTATCGAATCCCAAAAGACTTGAATTTAATCAATACACAATTAAGAAAGAATTGGAAACACTAAAGTGTGGATCTTTGTTGCAAGACTTTCAATGCTTCTGAATATATATTATGCATTTTCCTAAGAAAAATTGGCTGTTTTAGTTTTTCCTCCTTAATTTGAGTAAATTCAAGTAGTAATTAATGAGTTATTATACAAGTTCAGCAAATGTATAAGATACCATTTGAGTATAAATGTGTTTCATAAATGGTTGTCACAGATGATTTTCGTGAATTATTTATTAAAATGTTATTTTTCTTCAATGTAAAGTAAGAAAATAATTAAAAATCTACACATTTGGATTCAATGATAAATAAACTTTCATTTATGACTTACCAAAATCAAATTTATATTCAAAATTAATTGTTGATTTTGAGGAAAAATTAGTATAAAGAAAATTCAAAATTTTTAATCATTGTATAAAAAATTGTATTGTCCAACTCACAAACGGAAGGTATACATTGAAAAAAAAAACTACTTTTTTTTAAGGGATTGTGATTTTTCAAGCGGAAATATGAAAAGAACTGTTGTTGGAGATGTGTTTAAAAGAAGGGTTTTTAAAATGTGTTGCATATATTATTATGATATAATTTTTTATGGAATAAGAAACCAATGTAATAATGAAGTTATGGTATCATTTACCTAGGTCTACATGCTACAGTTTCAATACTAATAAATTCCATGCTACCATGTCTAAAGTGAAAGTATTTGAAAGACAATGAAAAATATCGCTTAAGATTCAACAACCAAACTGTGGAGAATGTTAGTTATAAGATTTAGTGGAGATAATCAATCATTAAAGTTTTTTCAAAACTATATTTTAATTAAGTTATTCATTTTTTTTAAATAAATAATATTTATTTAATTTTAATCATGATAACTTTTCTAAAATAGTTTTTTAAAAAATGTCATTTGTAACAACATTCTTTACATATTACGCCGCATTAAGGAAATAGTAATGACGGATAAGTATCTGCAATTAAGAAAATGTTATTAAAAAATCAGAAGTATTTTATCCATAAAATGGAAGATATAATGAAAGGAAAGTTATTCCTTTCATTACTTTAATATTTTGTTTACTGCATACATATCTATTAAGGTATGTGCGTGGGTTTTTTTCCTTATTTTCTTCTTCGCGACATGTGAAATAATAAACTCTGTGTTATTGAAATGTCTGAATTTAAACTATATGTTGTCTTCTATTGGTTTCAAATTCTTTTATCACATATTTATCATATTATTAGTATTTTAATGTAATTTTTGTCTTGAAAACTATTAGAAATTGTTGTTAATTAAGGAACATTTGACAGAATAATTTAATAAACTAAATAATATATGATAACACACAATGTAAAGAATTATTTTTGATTTCATACCAAAATGTAACACAATCAAATTTTAATTATATTTTAACAATTTAACAACACGTGGTTTATAAAACTGTAAATGGAAATAAGTGTTTTTATTTCATTAAGCTGGGTCACTAAATAATATTATTAAAACCCTATTTAATTATTTTTCTTTTGTGGATAATGGAACAGATCTGGTGGCTAAATAGTTAGCTTTGACTTTCTGTTCAACAGCTTTGTGTTCAAGTCTCACCTTGAGTATGAAGCTTTGGAGTCATTTGTAATCTAGTTCTTATTCAAATGAGCCGTACTCATCAAAATGTGATCATAGAACAGCAACCAAACTAAACGAAATTCCACCCTTTCTCACTCAGATATGCATACAAACATATGTTCCATAAATGTTTTGTCTTATAATTTGGCAAATAAATTAACTAACAGTCTTATTAGATTTTTGAAGCATAATAAAGTTTTATAACTATATGAAAGTTAATTACATTTTAAAAATCTACTTTTATTAAGTTTCAAAATTTTGTATCCATTATTTGATTAAAAACTAATTGCTATTTATTTATTCACAACTTAAAATATCACATGAATTCCTAGTATTGCACAAATTAAGTTAATCATACATGGTAAAATGAAACTATAATAATATACAATTATATAATTCAAAAATATACATAGTCATTTTTTGTTTTTAGAATCTAACTAACAAACTTTTGCTTGAAAACCATAAATGTTTTTTTATATGTTTCTGTGATGATTACTTAAGCAAATACAAAAGGCCGAGGAAAGCATCATCAACTGGTATGCTTAAATTAAATTTAATTCTGTTATAATCACTGCTTCAAAGCTAATTTATTATTGGACATGGGCAGAAAAATAATAATTATAAATTAATATGATAAGGATCTGAAAATATTCATGCATAAATTTTTAAAGTTTTACTATAAATGTTAAAAAAAAAAAAAAAAAAAAAAAAAAAAAAAAAAAAAACCCCTTTGAACTTTACATACAACGTAAATCCTGAATTTAACTAATAATACAACTCTCTTTTTTCAAATAAAAATCATTTTAATGTATGTATATGTATGAATAAGCAGTTACTGAACCTAGAACATTATTTTTAGATATCCGCTTATGATTCTTGTTTTAAAGTTTTTTAAGCAGTCATATGTACTGATATGAATACATAAAATGAAAGTTCATGAAAAACAAAAAAAATCATATGATTATTTGCAATTTTTTTTTAAGTTTTATCGCAAATTATTATCATAATGATTGTGGAAAACGCAAATACCCAAATTCATTCTATATACACTTTCCTCTTTGCTGATAATGGTTAAATTTCTATCACATTTATGTATTCTGTTAAAAGTTTTCCCTGACTGTATACCCTAGTTTTAATTCCCAACACGTAATTCAAAGGCACTTAACTGCACTCTTTCGCACCTAATTTGAAATGTTAATTATGTAACCTATTTCCTCCCTGGATAACAGGTGTCACTATCCATCTTCGAGAATGGCATACAGGGTTGCCCAGATAATGCTTCATACAACAAAATAGAGTGACAGCATTCGTGCTGATTTTATTGGCTTGTAGAATTGTGTTCTTTCTTATACCCCTAAATTGTATATTTAGATTTAAATAGTGATATCGATTAAAAAGTGAAAGAAAAGAACATTTTTTTCTTTCTGTTCGTTTATAATTGAATGGGTGGTAATGTCATTGGAATACAAATTTGTAAAAGCTCATTATTTAAAAAATACATCATCGTATAATATTGGCATTGTTAAACATTTCCCTCTTTGTTGTTATTTCATTGATTTATGGAATAGTTAAACACAGTAGTTTTATGTTGGAATCTAAAACTATTAATAGAAAGACTAGTTAAGCATTTATATTGATAGTTGTGATTGCTTTATTTTTCTAGGAATGTAACGGGTTTTTCTATGAATACAGTAATGATACAGTAACGATACTTAACGAATACTTAACGATTTTATGATACGATTATATTCAAATTATATACTAATGACAAAGATTTTGGGATAACATCCTCTTACATTAATATGCTCTCTGGAGTAATTATCCAGGAAGTATGTTTAAAATGTGTATTAGATTACAAAATTTGATTGATGAGTCCCAACGAGAGCAGATTAAGAATTCTCGTGGAAGAAATGACTTTGGAATATTATTTTTTGTAGGATTATTAGATATTTCTCGTTCCTAAAATCTCCATTTCTAATAATTACCATAAGTGAAAAAGTGAAAACAAAACTGTAAAAATAGAATGAGATATTAAACAAAAACGTTTTATTATTAGTTTGAACAGTAACTATTAGTTGAAGTTTATTCAGTGACAATAAATGTTTCAATAAACTGAATACAAAGTAGGCATAATTATATTATATTTGAAAACATATCTCATGGGGCTTTATCAATCTGTTTTAACCTTGCATTTTTAGTGTTTCCAACAACAATGGATCCAAAAACGTTAGTATTCAAAAATAAAAGAAACAAAAATACCACAACAGACATTTATGAAAAGAGTTGAAAAGTAAATTCTATTTCTATGTTATACATAATTTTGTAAAGTATATTTATCGGAACTTTCATCTAAGTAAAGCGTAGTCTAATTATTAGACCTCGTACATAAGTACTAATTTCGAAGACATGTCATTTTATGCCATTTACATTAAATCTGTAATCCTGATTCGTTCTCATCAAAGCCATAAGTGTTTTTTTTTCTATAGAGCATGTTACCGTTTTATACTGAATAGCTAATTTGCAACATTGCAAAAGACATTTTTTTATCTCAATTACTAATGTATTTATCCAAAATTATATTGACATTCAGTCTTGATATCAAAATATTGTTTTACTTATGCGATACATTCGCTGAATTATAAAAAAAGTGCCATCTTAAAAGAAAATTTTGAGCATAACACTCAAAGGTAGTTTACATTTTTTGCCATATGTAGGCTTTGATCACAGAACGTATTGCTTTGAATCAAACGTAACATGCTGTACAAGATTTCCATTGGGACATTATCGTTTCATGGATTTGGAAGGGGATTATAACCAATAGGTGAAATCAATTGAACTTTATTGTAATATTCCAGTCTTTTAATTTTTCCAATTCAGTATTTATCTATCTATTCATTTTCTATTTAAATCACATTGTGCTGTATTAATCTAGATTTGTACCAAAATCTTTAACTGTACAAAACATATATAAAAAATAACTTTGTTCATGATACCAACCTTCCTGTAACTCGCCTCCCTTAAATAATAAAGCCGTGTATTTTTCATGTTTCTATTTTCAGCTGTTATAAATTTTCAACTACTAAATTTATCATTTAATTTGTATTTTTTCGTTTCCATTTTGTATTTATTCCAGCAAAAATCACATAACATGAATTCTTTATTATTTATAGTAAAATCAGGAAAAATGGATGAAGATAAAAACATAGAGATTTCTAGAACACATACACAAAAAATATACTATGTATTACTTTACTTTAAATAATGTACACATTTTTGGCTGAAAATCTTACAATATTTTGATTTTTTTTTCTTAAAAATATGCTGCTGGTTTCATTTGTGTTATGACCGCTATGCTTAATGTATTTTACTTCCATACATCGTGGATTTGAAAGTGCTATAAATCAATAAAATAATAAATTGATTTCCCTTGACATTTCGAGTTATAAATGGTCTGTAAATATTTGAAACGAATGATTGATGGTTAGAATACCTAAGCAAGAAGATCATATTTGAAACATATTCTCAAATCCTTTGAAAATGGAAATAAATGGAAACGCTGCATCAATTTTCTAAATTAATAAATGTTATGTTCCAGTCACTGAGGTTTAACATAATATAAAACTAAACCAATCAATGAATTAAAAATTCTTGAATTTATGTTAGGAAAATCTTATAAAATGACCAATAGTTTGTGATAAAATTGACAACTATTTTTTTAATTTTATCATTTCTAAGAATTTTAATAAAAATTTAAGACAATATTAATTAAGCTGCAATCATTTAATGTGATTATAATTGTATTTGTATGTCATAGTTTTTAAGGTTTCATTCTTTATGAGACTATAATGACGTTGGTGAAGTGTTCAAAATCTAGCTTTAGCTTCCTGAAATCTGTATCTCCCTAAACTTTTGAATAACATTTCAACACCAGTTACATGTTACATTCTGGAAAGCTTTTTTATAGATCATGACCCTATTCATGTCTACAGAAGATCATGCTTTGAATTTTTAAGCACCAATCTAGAGCAACATCATAAGAATTAATTGAGATCAAAGCAGGAACACAACATGCATTTTCCATTGTTTAATAATGTCTGGAATCAAATTCATTATCTCTTGAAGGAAGATTTTCAAACACTAATTTTATGGAAAAACTGTTGTTTCAATACACAAACTATAAATAGGTTATTTACGATACTTGACATTTTCAAAATTTTGCACGTCGAATAAACATCCATTGATAACAAAAGTGTGAAAAGGAGCGTTGATTTTGAAAAGCACCAAAATCACATTGTAGTATTTTACTTCATATTATAGTATTTTACTTCATATATATTTAGTATACGAATTTTTAATAATATTTTTATCATTAAATGTACATGAAACATAATTCACTGAATAATACCATAATTGTTTATAGAGAGAAATATGTACCGTAATATATAAAAAATCAGATACACATTTTATAAGTTTGATAAATGCAAGTTTATTTTATAGCTTTTTTGATGATATCTTTTTTGTTGTGTTGGATATAATTCACTGACTTACTTAATGTAATAACTT
This sequence comes from Latrodectus geometricus, assembly GCA_026290005.1. NCBI lineage: Eukaryota > Metazoa > Arthropoda > Arachnida > Araneae > Theridiidae > Latrodectus > Latrodectus geometricus. Next base: position 9,008 of record JAPDSC010057069.1, on the reverse strand, counting down.
TAAGTGAAGAATATGACTTTGGGAGGAGTCATGGAGGTTAAAAAATAATAAATTCTTCAGATTACTTGTCATGATCCTTGTCAATATATAAAAATAAAGACTCATTTTAAGGTATCAGAAATCAAGGTAACAGAAATTGATTAGTGTTTTATTCTTTTGTTGAACAATTAGAGGATGCTTGCACAGGTTTGAAATACATTTTATACCTCAGTATAATTAACCTACATGAGAAGGAAACCTTTAAGCGACAAAAGAAAGCCATATTATTCTTTCATACTACTCATAATTATTATATCGTAAATTATATTTTTATTTCAAAATGCTTTCTACTTTTTATAGAATAAAATTTGATAATTTGTAATCAATAATTTTCCTTCTTATTATTTAAGGTACATTTTGTGTGTAATTTGATATTTCTATGGACAAATTTTTTCACAATATTTGAGGATAATTAAAGTTTGAATTAATTTTTGTAAGGGCATTTTATTGTAAATCATTGTCATTCTTCTTTAATTTCCATTTACAAAACAAAGGAATATTAACAAATAATACTAATACATATACAATTATTCATTTTAATAGTTGTATCAAAAACATTAGCTCAGTATCTTATAACCAATTTGCAACAAATTAAGCAAAATCAACAACAATTCAAATATTCATCGTAATTTATATTATTATAAATTAATTTATTTTCTTCTATTCATTAAATCAAATATAGGTAGTTAATTTTAACAAATAAATTATCTTTTTAGAATAGCATTTAAAAAATTTTATCATAAAGCCAAAATTTAATAAATGCATATTCTAATGAATATATGTATGAATATTCAATTTTTTTTTCAATATTTTTCACCTTGTTTAACTATATATTTTTTAACCTTAATTATAAATTGTAGTTCTTACTTGTTTGTTTCTTATTGCTTATATTGTAATGGTACTTTCATACATAATGTTAAATTTATAAATAAATATGAAAAGAACAATAAAATTTGAAATTATTCATATACTTTTTGTCATAATAAATGCTATAAAAGTTACACAATAGGAGTTTTTTTTTTACATAAAATTATTAATATCATTAGTTTACCCCATATTGTTACATTGTATTAAATTTGACCTAGGAATATAATACATTGTGATGTATTATATCCCCAGTGAATTTTCATATGATTACATTGAATACACATTTGAACTGCGACTAAATTCATCTCGCCTGTCAACAATTTATGCACAAATCTGGCAATGGCGACACCTTGCATTCCGGAAGAGGGGACGACTTCGTTCTACTAAATCGATATGTAGCACGAGTTCTGACATTTGATTGCTGCCCCCCTGATTATCAGCTGCCTGATCGTATCTGCCGTGTCGGAGCTTGCATGGTGACACGTGCAGCTGATGTCAAACAGACGTCTGATTGACACTGAAACAATATCTCCGAGTTGCTACTGCGCAAACCTATCGCTCCGGTGACCTTATTGCTCGTCAATCCCGGTGACGTAGTCCTTCGTTAGGTTGTCATAATGTGCTGATAATTGGATTCATAATTATTGCTGATCTCACCAGGAATGAATCATTGTATAATAAATTGGACGGTTCAACATTCAACTGGGGATTTCAGTAAGACTAATTCCTAGAATGTTCTGTTCATCAATCGGAACCCCTTAAACTAATGTTTGAAATTAATATTGCTTCAGATAATCCTGGCTCAATTCCAAGAAATTCTGGTAAATTTTTCCATTAAAAATACTATTTTAATTTAATTACGTCAATTTAATGTAGCATATTTATTTTAGCTTATTTAGTGTTTTAGACAAATGAGAAGCATTAAGAATTTATTCTAATTTTGTATTGTTTAGTGAATTACTGTAAGTAAGTAAGCCTATATTTTAAATTTAATTGATTATTTTTGCAATTCTAATTTATTATTATTATTATTAAGATTAAAATTACAAATATTATGAAAAAATGTTTCTAAATCATTTCTATTTTTAAAGTACATATTAAATTTGAAATCCTTTATTAAATAAAAAATTTAAATTCTCCCGTAATTAAACTTAGACATATCTCAACTCATTATAATATTGATGTTATAAGAAATAAAATATACAGCTTAATATCTAATATATTGAAAACATTTCGTTGCGTATTAATAAAAACCAAATTTTTCAGAAATAAAAAAAAATAATAAATAAATTATTTCGAAGCAAAATAATTTTTTTAAAGAAAATGTGTCGTTAATTACTTTTAATTAATTTATTCAATACTTTAAGATTCTTTACTACTTCTTGTTATTAAAAAAAATTATGCTAATTGCAGATAAGCACTCCACATCAGCATAACAAAATTTTAATGTACTGTATTAAATTAAGAAGATAGAAAATTAATCCATATACAATATGATTCATAAGTGAGTATATTTTTCATGTCTGATCACGATCACTAATTTCAGTTAATTTCGAATTCATTGAGCACTCTAAATGATTATATACAATTAATAAAATACCTAGAAAATTAATAAATTTCATTATGACTAACAGGATTATTTAAAACTAATTTCTCCAAATGTACGAATTTTAAGTTTTACTATTTTCAACATTATTACAAACGTTGAGTTTTCAGTCTAATTTTCCATCGTCCACCGTCTCTGACCTATTTCATGTCATATCCTAAATTAGTTATTCCACATTCATTAATCGGCAATTACCTTAAATAATTAATAATCCTCATCCTCACCAACCCAATCATTAGGTTCTCTAATCATCTGACATTAAATTTCAAAATTCAGTCTCCACTTTCTACTTAGATTAAAATTACTGAATCGTGCCTATCGATGCGTACTCAAGGTCCTGCACACCTGGTAATATTCGATCCCTATCTGATCCAATTATTCCAGAGAATTATGGGTTGGGGGGACCAAACTCATTGTAAGGTTAACATACCTTGCTTTAATAAATCATTAACTGATATTATTGCAAATGATATATTGGTTCAATGGGATGCTCATAATGATTGGAGTTTGAAAACTACATGTTTCAATGTGACTGCAGTTCGCATGCAATAACTCCGCAAGAATATCTTCCTAGTGTGGATAAAGCAGTGTAATCGCATTCATTATCTAAGCTTTTCCTGAGTGGTTAGTATCACGAACTTGTAGATGAATCACGCAAAATGGGAAATAAATTCAAGGATTTCTTCATTTAGTGTTGTCTTTTATCTCATGGTAACAATGGCATTAAAAAAGAAAGCAAATCAAATCGTAATGTCAATCGTTTCAAAATAGTTATAGGAAACTGTTTCAAAGTAAATATAATAATCATTCCATATATTAAAGTATTCAATTATGCTCTTAATTAAAATAACTGTACTCTAAAAATTAATTAATATATATATAAAATGATTAATATATTATAGAAATTTATTTTTGTAAAAGATAACAATCCCTGTTATTCAACACGAATCAAATAAAATTTTCCTTAAATAATATTACTTATGCTATATAGCAATCTATTAGGTACAGAACATTTCAAATATCATTATTTATTTAATTTCGTACTTTAAAACTTTTATAAAATAATTATAAAACTTAAAATAATTCTAAACAATTTGAAGAAATATTTAAAATTAATTTAAATTATTTTAATTTTTAAAATAATTTAAATTAATATACTTTAATTTTTAACTATTTTCTTTGAGAGTTGAGTAAAAATTTCTTAAATATGTATACATTAATCATGACACACAATATTCCTTCATTGAAAACAATGCATTTTTATTAATGATAAATATTAGATAAAAAGCATGATTGATAAAAAATTGGTTTTCATACTTAATAATAAAAATGATGTGTAATATTCTATTTAAAGTTTTAACTCGTACACGCATGTAGTATAGTTGAATTCAGAACTAAAATAACTATGAAATTAATTGATTAGGAAAATATCGTGCAAGTTTTTTTTCTGAAACGGCTTCTTTCTAGAAAGACAAAATCAATTCTCAATAAAAACCAAATATATTTTTGTAAATATAAAACAATTTTTTAAAATTATATACTTTGTAGATTGCTATTAAATTGCCAAAGAGGAATTTTAAAGCTTAGTTCTTAAAATAAAACTCTTATTAACATTATTATATACCTTTGTTTCTGTTACTTACAAACTATAATTAAATTTTCCTTTCATGTTATTTGCTTATTTATTTGTTCACATATTATATTCATTATAAAATATTTGCTCTGGGTTAAATCTGAATTCACATTAAGAAACTTTTATTGAAAATCCAATTCAATCAATTTGGAAATCAAATTAAAAATTAATGATTAACTTTGAAATACATTAGAAATCGTATATACATTAGAAACAAGATGATATATTGGAGAAATAAATTCAAACTCTATTAATTAATAAATATATTCTACGTTATCCTTCACATTCACTCAATTTCTTTCCTCTAAATGCCAATAATACTCTACCAATCACTTTATTCATTAAATTTCATTTATTTATGGAACGATGATTTCATTATATTTAAACGAAATAATTGAATTTGCTTAAAATATTTCATATAAATTGGTTTTCAATTCAATAAATCATCCAATTTAAAAGTTGAGTTCAGTGCGTTTTCAGTAACATATTCAATAATGGTTTAGCACTTATCGAAAGAAGAAAGTGGCTTTCAAATCCTTATGTTTAAAGACATTCTTTAAGTTATAAATCTTCATATTAAAATTGATTTATATTTGGATCACTAAAAGAAAATTTTCAAAAGGAATTTGATTGAAATGATTACTCCTTCAAATCATTTACAAAATAATGGAAATTATTTTTAAGGAATACTGGTGCAAGAGCAATGGGAAACAGGTTTATGAAAAACGCTATGTAATTTTATTTCAGTAAAATTAAAACTAAGCTGTGTTATATTTATGATAAATTTTTAATTGTGGTAAATAATGTATTAGTTTTAATAATATCATTGAAATAAAATCCATGCAATATAAAAAGTCAATCAAACACACATAATAACTAAAATTCTTAATAAAATTTAAAATGTTACAGACTTTTTAAGAATTTCATAATATGTTTTATAAGAACTTCATTTGAAAGTAATTAATAGTATCATCGAATCCAATGCTAAATTACAAATATTCGCAATGTTACCGAAATAATAAAGGCCCCTTAAATTTATAAAGAATACTCTACAAATTTAATATAGAACCACTTTCAATACATTAGACAGATGAACTCGCTTTGAAATCGAATATATATATATATATATATATACCAGATGATCTAAAAAAACTTCCTATTTATATGAGTACTATTGATTCTACCAATGGAAATGATAACTTAGGTATAGTTATTTGAAAGTATGCTGTCCATTTGTGATGATTTAAAAAAATAAATAGCTTCCGATTACGATTACAATAACAAAATTTCGAATAGCAATACCCATTTTTTTCGTGCGCAAACAAACTATAGAGTTTAAAAATCTTAAATTGGGTTGAAACGATACACGTATGACGTAAATTGGTAGCTTAAAAACGTTTAGAACAAAGAGTATCTTAAAGAACCATTGGTAACAAAAGAGAAGGGTGGGAAAAGACTTTTATTCGAATTACTAGTTTTCATCGTGGCCACGTTACGTTGCATGCGAGAGAAATTGTCGACAACAATACGAATGCATCATGGCAATGGGGATTGTTGAACTTCCCGTTTTATGGCATCTTTCTAGTCTGACAAACTTCGGGGATTGGATGTGTACACCTTAGGTTTTTAGATTAGTGCAAAACCAGAAATTTATCGGAGGAGTCGAGGTAACGAGGTAGCCATGAAACTGCAAATGTACCTACGATTTCTCTATCACCAAAATAATGTTGCAATACTTGTCGAAAACTTCTGTCAACATCTGAAAGATGTCAATATCTGTATCCATACCATGTCATTAATGATAATTTTCTGCTGCAATTCTGGAATTACGTAGTTCTCAAACATTGCTTTGTACCAGGCACCTGCGATGGAGCACGTTTGCATATCATTGGATGTGATTTCTTCGTAGAAATAAGGGCCCAAAGAAAATGTCCCTGCAACGCAAAACCACACAGTCGCGTATCTATCATATAAATGCACTGGTGCCTTACCGTGAGTTTTTTTTCTTCCGCCCAATGCAGTTCTTGAAGTTTGCGTTCCCAGTCAAGGTGAAATGTTTTTCATCTTCCCATAATATCCGCAGCGGCCACCTGCTATCATCATATCTGAAGAGGAAAAAAATTCGAAAAGTCGACATGCTGTTTGTTGTCTCCCTAATGCCAACACTCAGAAGCGATAAAATTGATAAGCAAACATCAGAAGAAGAGTACAGAACTTATGATTGGTGCTACCTATCCCAATGAATTATGTAAAGTGCATTGCATGAATATACTTTCCTTTTTAATGTAATTTGTTCTTTACGATGCTGTTTTTAGCAAATGTTTTACGATGTCAATTTAAATCATACGTGTCTTGTTCTAAGGTCATTTAAGAATTTCCCATGCTTTGATCAATTTCAGCACTAAAAACATTGTTGTTGCAATTCAAAAACTTTGAAATTTTGTCATTGTAACGATAATTGGGAGAGGTTTTTTGTTTTAAATCATCACAATCTGGACCCCATTCATTCAAATAACTATATCTAAAATTTATTTGGATTGGGTGAATGTTTCGGCCTCTTGGGACTCATATAAGAGAAGTTTCATTTAGACTAACCGGTATATTACCTTATAAAAGAGTTTTTATAAAAAGCACATTTGAATAACAGATGCAATAATCCAACACAAAATAAGTACTTGACGCATGTTGTTGTTGTCGTGTGCCAGCCAGGCTGGCAATATGAGGTGCGCTGCTCCACTTTTCCAACTCAACCATATTTGGTGTGGAGTCCGACTTCCTCAGTACACACATGCCCGTACCCGTTTATAGGGTAGGCAACCATTCACACACAAAGAAAGGACAAAGACAAGAAAGATAAAGAGAGAAAGTACATCCATGCCCGAGCCAGGATTCGAACCCAGGTCCCACCCATCTGTAGTCAGGTACGCTAACCACTAGACAGGTTGGGCGGCACTTGACGCATTCTAAGATCTAATGGTAAATATTAAAGAACAGTATGGGCTCATTTGCCATATTTTTAAAGAAATATATTTAAAGAAGTGATATTTATTTAAAAAAGCGAATGTTGACAGGTAAAATTTATGTAACTACTATTGGCAGTATTTACGCAAGGAACTGGGGTCATTTTTTTGTATTGTGAATTAGATAGCCAACCATGTGAAAGCTGTCGCATGGATGCCGAAAGGGGTTTTCGTAAATAGTTGGTTAACTTGACGTATCTCAAGGGAGAAACGTCGAAAACTTCCCATATACCCAAAATATCAAATGTAGTTTCTGAAAACAAAAATGCAATTTCAATCCCTTGATATTCAAAAGAAAGTAAGATTAACCACGAAATCTTTCCCTCAGTAAATCTATCATGCTCTATCTTCTGCTAATTCATCGTCTATTTCTAATCCATAGGTATGCTTTTTTTGGAGGAAAATGAAGTGGTTCTTTGTCTATAAGAAAAATCAACAATCGGCTTTGATTTAAAATATCTCTGAATTTTCTATAGTATATAAATAGCCCAGCACATCCTTCTGACTTTACTTATGATTTTGCTGAAAATAATTCATGGTTCAATGTGACAGTTTCAGCAAGGTAATATCTTTAAGGATGTGGAAAAGTGGTTCAAAATGCAAGATCTCTTCTTGGTTCATATGGACATTTTTCTTCCATTAATAACTAATGTAACTTAACATATGTATATAGTTGTTAATTTCGACTCGATTTTATACAAAAATTGCACTGATCATGATTATTCTAAACATTTGTGTCAAAACTAAATGCTTCACATATAACATTATATTAAAAAATGAGTATATATATTTATTTACTTTGCTCTATAGTTAAATAATTCCAATCCTCTTCAGATAATGCTAAAGGGGATGAAATAATGTATTCTGGATGATTATATTACTAAAATAATTATCTGAATGTACAGATAAATTTGAAGCCATAGATTTAACCATAGAAATAATTCAAGACAATTGGTATTGTGAAAAATATTTAAGTAAAGCACATTATTTGATTTTATATTAAAAAGTTTTTTTCTTTCCTAAAAATCACTTGTATTTATATATCATGCAATGAATAGATTTGTTGAAATTATTAAGGAAAAACGAGTCGAACTGCTTTATATTGAAGACATCAAACAATGCCGTTCAAATTAATATGCATTAATGTATGCCACAACGCAAACTTTTACTCTATCAAGACATTTTCACCTAATTATTTTGCCTGAATATATGAAAGAAATCAACTCACGTGAAGCCATTTAGAAATTTTAAACTAATAAGGAGCTCCAATTAACTGCGGTCGTTAGGCTCCTCCCTTTTAACTCCCTCTCCCTCCTCATAAATTAGCGAGCACTAACTTACAGAACATCTTTCTTCTTCACGAAATAACCGAACATAAGGTGTAAACAGAAGCAGCATTGAAAATGCATGAATGTGCATTTTACCAGCGCATTTTTATGATATATGAGATAGCAATAAAGAACGTTTAATATCGAGTCGGCAGTTCGATTTGGCCTGTATGAAGCAGTTAGAATGATTTGTTGTCAAGCCATTACCTGGCCGAAGCTTTCTTTGTGAGCTTGGAAGAAGCATTATGGGATGGAAGCGCTATTTACGGCAGAACTGGGTCTCGTACACTACTTTTCATTCGGATAAACTGAAAAAGGGTATACCATTACGGTACTCACTACTATAAAGCTATAAATAGCGAAGTTTCGCGCATTAAATTAAATAATATATGTGCTTTGCAAGAACTTAGCAAATGCTTATATTTCATATTTAAATTTAAACTTGTATGCACTAATCATTTTGGAATATAAGTTAAATGTTTTTGTTCCTTTTTATAAATTACTTTCCATAAATA